>VNKC01004061.1:0-32613 GCA_008042775.1 Drosophila pectinifera | reverse complement strand
TTGGCCACGCCCAAATCTAAATCGAATTTGTATCTACAAGGTATCTCGACATATATCGCAAATTACAGTTAATATTTTACAATTGGTGATCAGAGTATAGTTTTTAACAAATACATTAGCGACTTTAGATACATTCACATTTATGACCTGACTTTACGATAGCAGATACGCGGTGCCCAAGCTTTAGACAATTATCATAAAAATAACGTTTCTGGCACAATGGTGCCTATATCTTTGTGATTTCTGACATACCATCCAGTCACTTCAATTCAGAAGACTCAAACATTCCTCATGTGATAGATGAATTGAATTAAGACTTTCTGACCTCTCGCATGATTGGATACTTTTCTGAGATGCGCCACGAATCCTCACGTTCTCGTAGATTACAAAGGAAACATTCAGTGTTAGTGCTTTTGATTATGAAACTTATATTTATTGATCCAATATCAATATTAAAATTATTTGTTTTTTTTTTTCAGGTTGTACGTTTGTCAGTTGGCTATATGGTTGCCTTGCGTCACTCGCACTGGCTTGATTCTTTCACTATATTCTGGTTTTTGCGTTAGTGTGATTGTGGTATAGTGATAGCGTTCAAATTAAGCCATTGTGGTTGAATTGCGTTTTGATTACAATATTAGTTGTAGGCGGGTTTTGCTGGCTCTTGCATATTTTACTGAAAAAATGCCAATATTCCTGTGGACAGCTCGGAACAATAAGTACAGGGCTTGTAGTTCAGTGGAGGCTGCTGACTGCTGAATAAGTAACATCTACTTTAAATGTAGTTTCTTGTTTTCGATGTGTCGCCAGGTTAGTCGACTGTCGAGTTGAATACTTTACTTCATTGACTTGAGAAATCAGCGTTGTTGGAGAAAATTTCGCAATATACCTTAGTTGTGAATTTTATCATCTTGCTTTAAAGCCCGTGCGAGGGTCCTTAAGATGTTGCTCTGAATATGAACATCTTTTGGCTTGCCAAGCAAAACCCTCTTTAGCAGCACAAACTGTTTTTTTGTTTGTTAGATTTCACGTCATTTCCTTTAATGGAGATTTTGGCTTCTGCGACGAGTATATTTCCCAGAGGATAACTAGAGCAGTCTATGTCCGTTTCGAAGTTAAGCTGAGGAGTTAGTTCACTGCGGGAACTTACATACATTTCGAATTTAATTTTAAGTTATGATCGCAGTGCTTTGGTTTTTTTCATAGAGTGCGTTGAATGTTTTTATTCATAGCAAAATCAATTGAATCTGGAACCTTTTTAGGGTCTTCTGGCCAATTTACCAGGGGATACATATTCAATTTGTTGCTCAAATTTATGATCCTATGGAAGTCATAAGGCGTGATCCCTAGTGCATATGTGTCATTGGAGGCCGACATAAACTTGCCGATTTTAAACAACATAATATCGCGAGTGCTTACGTCTATAAAAAGCGACATAATCTCACAAACTTCGATTTTATTTCGCTCTATCCAGCGACTTTATGTTGCATAAATGCACCTCCGATGTTTAGGAACGCTACTAGACAGTAATTGTTCTCTTCTAAGTTGCTTCTATCGTATGTAGCGCTGATTCGGTTGATTAACCATTCGTATACGCGTATATTTTGGTCCTAAGATTATTCTCTCAAGTCCGTTAAGAAGGAAAGGAGGTAAGACTTATAAGCCTTAAGTGCTTGACTGTAAAAACTAATTTCGTTTCCCGCCAGATTTCCGGTAATTTTTTTTTTCAGCTTATGTCCAGATACTTTTCGTGTAGTATATGAACAGGTGTAATTTGGTAACAACTAGGTGACTTAAAGGGCTTGAAGTGCTTCCTGTCTTAAGCCGGCACCTGCATTATTGCTTCGTAAGGCATTAGTAGGAGTACTTCCTGTAAAATAAGGGTAAACAGGAAAAATAAAGCAGTGCTCACAGTGGCATTCAAACTTTCTTCCGCTTGTAGAAGCGGTCCTGACACTAGCATTAGGTCGATGACATATTTCTGTGTTTTGTGAGAGATATTGATCCGAGTTTAGAATGAATTTAGAAAGAGACTCATCCCTATCGTTATTATCCGGCATTCCCACTGAGAGTGGTGAGCGTTCGCAGCCAATGATAGAACCAGTCTTGAGCTATTCTCATTTTCTTTTCGTATATAAGCCATATAAGCCGGCAGCAGTCTTATCGGGGTGGGATGGATCACCAGACATACTGCAGTTCTGTAGGCATCGCTAAATTTGTAAAGCAATAATTTGTTAAGTTGCCGTTTGGCTAAAATTCAGGTACGAATTTGGATCAAGCATTAACTTGTAATTCGATGTCCCTAGTGCTGGTAGTCTACCAACTACTCATGGCCTCTGGATCAGGACAATGTCGGCTCTGTTTCCAGCCAAATGGAGCAGGAGAGCTGCGGATGCCAGCAGGTTGTGCAGGATGTTGACTTGCAGTAGTCGAAAAAACTAATTGTCATTGTTGCGGGCTTCGTCCATATATCTATCCTTAGAAGCCTCCAATTCGTCCATAATTTCCTGCAAGGCTGGCTTGCCGCTAGGATTTGCAGACGATTTGAAGTCACCTCTATACATCTTTATTGTAATGCCCACAAAGCCGAAAGATAACTGGCCCTTAATAGTTTCTATAGGGACCAACGACTCCTCATTAAGGACCACCACTTGCTTGCAGTCAAGTTTCGTAAAACCTCTGAAAGCAGCCCTTCGCTATTTTGTACATTGTACACATCTACTGATCTGACGTCGTAACACATTACTACTTTGACGCAGCCTTGATACCAACCAGCGTCAACGCATGAAGGAGGAGGGCCGCCCTCAGTCTCCAAGAGCTTTAGTAGCCCTTTCAGTGTTTCCCCGGTCAACCACTCCGATTAGTATGCGGTTTCAGGTCATATCCGCATAAGAAGCTGATGACTGGGTCTTTGACCCGTGGAGTACTGCCGCTTCACCTGCTGGTCGGGAATGACCTTTCTGGCCCACTTCTTCAGCCATTTGATCAAAAGGTTGACATTTTTGCTTCTAAAGTGAGCTTATTTGTAACCCAAGCACTCATCCAGGACTCTCGAACCATTTATACCTTAGCTCGGCCCGGGGTGACATGTTGTGGGGGAGTGGGATGGAGGAAATTGTGTAGAGCAATTTATTAAAAGCGGCTGAAGAACAGTCTAGCTGTTTTTGATCCCTTGATCCCTTTTTATCTGCCCACGCTCTACTAAATTTGAAGTTTAATTTCTGCAGTATGTTTCGTGCTTCACTTGAACACCGACGGGTAAAGCTGCTGTCGGTAGCGATCGCTCTAGGTCTCGTCCTCGTAATGAGAGACTGGGCCGTACGATGTGAACACAAAACTTCCTGGTCATCGCGCAATAAGCTCAATTACTGGGCTTCCGGTGCAAATGGATCAACAAGATGCTTTTAAGGATTTGCATCGAGCCCACTACCTCCACCCTTGAAGCCAGCTAACCAGAGCCACTAGTACTTGCAGGATAACTCCGCGAAATCGAAAAAGGTTACAACAGTTGGATAGGATGTAGATGATGTTGGGTCTGGGACTGAAAACATGGAAGATTTCCAAAAACGAAGTCTTGGATCAATATGAACGAAATTTTTGTTATGTGCAAACGACTTGACTTCATGCACTGAATAAGTTTTTTGTTTTTTGTGATGTGCCATTAAGGTATAATTATTATTATAATATATGCAATAAAGTTTCCTTATTTTATACATTCTAGTTGACTGAGCAGTATCTTATTATAATATCTATTGTATTGTTAATTTTCGTAGAACTTGGATCATGAAATTTTTTTCCAATCTCCATTTATATATGTATATATTTATATTAGCAAATACTGATCTTCTCCCACATATCCACACGTTGATTGGCATCGGCTGTCCAATCAAATTTTTTTTCCCGCGTTTGTTAAATCAGCTGTTTTGGGGTAAAGAGGCACCAAAAATATATATTAAATTTTCCACCCTACGAAAATATTTTAGAAAGATTTTGTTATATACCGAACTTTGCAGCCAGTGTTCGTTTTGTGACAACAAATTTCCTCACCCCTCTTCAAGATATGATTTTGTATGGATGAAACGCCTATCTATCTTTTCATATTATAAGTATATTCCACTGTTCGATTCGTTTCTGTAATGTTGTTGACGGTTGCAAAAATTTATTTTCAAATTTTAAGTGGGGTCAAAAATGAATTTTTTTAATGAATAAATACTTACTTGATTGATCTTCTGATGGTGTCAAATAATAGATAATAGTCCAATAAATGCTGCATATGTTTTACTTTATATTTCGCAAAAACAAACACAAATATCCGAAAGTGAGTAGAGGAACCCGACTGAATATACTTATTATTCTGAAAAAATGCAACTGCATTTTGTTTAAAAACTTTCATTCATTTTTAATTTCTTTTAGATATCGAGTGGGTGGGAGTGGATATCTAGTTGGGTTCATTAGAAAATCATATGTATAAACTATTTTGCATCCATTATTATCGATTACACTTCGATGTGGAAATACGGTCATATGAAAACCGGGACTTTAATCGCAAAGTTGTGTTGACAAGACAACTGAAAAAAAATGTGATAGCCGCAGACGGTCTAATACTTTTTCTGATTATAGATGTGCGATTAGATACTATCACTTGTCTTAAATAAACATTTAACTTTAAGAGCCGCAGAAAAATTGCTACAAAAACAAAAAAACTTGCATTCGGTTTTTCGAGTTGCTTAGTCACAAATAGTTAAATCAAGTATGGTTGTCTATCATTATTATTACTATTATTAATATTATCATTATTATTATTATCATTATTATCATTATCATTATCCGTTTCCACGCAGAATTGTCTATTAGTTTTAAAACTGTCTGGATGAAATTTTCCAAATATTCAATTTGCATTGAAGGTAGAATACTTATATGCCGAATCAGACCGCCATATCTAATAGCTGTCAGTAGTAACGATCGATAGCTTCTAAGAAAAAAATACTATCTTTGAGGTGTTTCAATGTTTTAATCTACTCAGAGAAGAATATCAGATTTAACGTGTTAATTACACAAAAATTTCAATAACTATGGCTGATATAGAAACAATCGGAAAATTAATAGGAAAATAATATATATATATAAAGTTGATATATGTAACATTTCAAGCGAAAAACTTCATATAAGAATAAGAAAAATAAGGGCAATAAGAAAAACTCGCTGAAAAGAAGCAAAAGGATGTGATTTTTGAAGCTAGATAAATTATAAGTATATACGTATATCGCACGGATGTCGCATTTGATTTCGCGGTTGATTTAAAAAAAGATGTAAAGTCAAGGCCCATTATACGGGAAAGCACTTATTTAATAGCATACATTTTCAAGCGAATTTCGTCTATCTTAGTACCTGGTTCAATTTGAAAAAAAAAACTTGAAATGGCCTTTTATTAACCTGACGAAATGCATTGTGGGAATATGGTATTATTCTTCCACTTTGAAGACTCTATTTGTAATTGAACCGTTTATAAATCGATTGGGTTTGTTAATCTTAATCGAAAAATAAAAATGAGTCAGAAAACGTATTCACTTAATTATTTCGATTACCCATAAGCAGTAAGCAGATTTTTTTCTTACGATGTCTTACAATCAAGGCGGTATGCCAGATCAACAATTCCTTTGGGACGTGTTTCAAAGGTAAGTGTTCTTTTTTAAAAAGGAATATGATAAATCGGTTGTTTCATTTAGAGTGGACAAAGACCGGAGTGGCCATATTTCAGCTGATGAGCTACAAGTGGCTCTTTCTAATGGAACGTGGTCTGCTTTTAATCCTGAAACTATCCGCTTAATGATTGGAATGTTTGATCGAGAAAATGGAGGGACCGTATCTTTTCAAGATTTTGGAGCTTTGTGGAAGTATGTGACGGATTGGCAAAATTGTTTTCGGTCTTTCGATCGTGACAATTCGGGAAACATTGACAAAAATGAGCTAAAAACAGCTCTGACTTCATTTGGTTATCGTTTATCTGACAACCTCATTGATGTTTTACTCAGGAAATTTGATCGTTTCGGCCGTGGTACAATTCTTTTTGATGATTTTATTCAATGTTGCATAGTTCTATATGTAAGTATACAGAACTTTTTTTATTTTAAGAGACGAGACTTTTTCTATAAATACATACAACATACATACATATAAAGTCTAGCAGAAGACTGGCGAATTGCGGAATATCACACAGTCTGACATCATGGAACTCATCCAGTTCCAAAGAAATAGTAAATTTTTTCATTGCTTCTCAAAGTTAAAATATTAAAAATGGAAAATTATTTCGTAAAATATTATTTACGTATGGAATGTATCTAAATCAGTTGTAACCAGGCAATACATTGACATTAGAATTGCTTTTGTGTGACTAAGAAATTTGAGGTGAGATAGATATGAGGGAAAAAAAAAACAAACTTTTTATTTACAGTGGCCCACAGCATATTTGATGCAGACCTAAAATCCAAGATATCCAAAAAATAACTAATATTATTGACCTTCTATGTCAGATCTTTAGATTTGTATTTAATTTGTGAGTTGTGAGTACTATCCTACTTTTTTTGTTGAGAATGATATAGCAAAAATGTTCCATAGAAACGGCCAACCGATTAATGATTAATCTAATGATCAAGTATCTTGAAAGAAGCCAGAAAATTCATATATGCAAACTTTAAATTGCCAGAGAGATTATTTGATTACATATGGATATTTGGAATGCTATATTTTTGCCGTGAACGGCATACAAAGCTCAACAATAAACACAACAAACCTACAGTTGAACATCGTAGCGGTTATAGTTTTTAACATGACCAAAACAGGACCCACAACAATTTAGTGTTGTAAAACTCTGGTTAATCTAAAGGATCCCTTAAGTGATGGATCAACTAGCACAACTGAAGGATGTGATCAAATAAAAGCTAGTTTAAAGATTATTTACAAAAATTATTTTATAGGCTAAATGTCATACTGTGACAAGTTTTCCAAATAATTGAAGTTATTTCTAGTTTTAAGTGTTATCTAATGGAGTTGAAAAACAAGGAGGATAACTACAGTCGGGTGTAATCGACTGTGAGATACCATGTACCCAAGACATGGGTAAAATTTACAAGACTAATTGACTTCTTCTAATTATGCTCAAAATTATGAAAAACTTGACAAATGTTGACAAATGTTGCTACACATTGACCAACACCGAAAAAAGCAATCTCTGTCAAACACACTTGTACCTCTCTATCCCAATACAAAATCGCATTTTTTTGCCAAAAGTGTTATAGCTATATAGTGTGGCTATCGCCGCATGTTACATATATAATATATATAAGGTATGGCCCAGAGGTCTGCATGACAGGGTCATGATAATTTTGCAAAATCGGCGTATGTTCCAATCCCGCAATATCCGACGAATTCTTTTTTAATTTTTATTTAATTTGCTTGCTTATTTTTACTCATATTATTCAATGAATCATCTGACTTCAGGTGACAGGTGACATTGAAAGCGTTGTGCATAATTATCTCTTTTAAGATGGCTTTATTGCAAAAATTATGTACGGTCACGCAATGACAATGCCCAATGCGTTTTATTATTAAAAATGTATTCTATTTAAAATAACCAAAGAATTGCCAGTGTGATGTATTCGCACGATATGGTTTTAATGTCAGAAATCCTATAGGTATAGCAACAAATGATAAAAGCTACACAGACATAGAAGGCTTGCCCGTAACGAAAACTGGAAAATCAAAAGAAATGACAAAATGCTGCACAAATTAAAATATACTAAGCGACACGGGGCCATAACGGAAACTTGGAGTTTTAAATTCTACGAAGATATGTAAAAAAGTACATGATATTATATTAAGCTAGTCTCCATCTAGCGCAGAAAACACCTAATTTTTACATACACTTGAAAATTTAACTGCACGCACACATTTCTACAACCCTAATCACAATTTTTAGGTACATATATATTCAAAACTTTAAGCATGCCCGACATCCGGTACCCAAAGTAACAGCAGAAAACCAAATCTTTTAAGTTCAATGCCTTAATTGACGTGCATGCGATCACGAAACCATAATAACACTCCAAAGCGTATTTTTGTGGAAATCGCAGAAAACACTTTTAATACAGCACATAAATGTCATAGTTTTTTAGTTTGCAAAGACAGACGGACGGACGGACGGCACGGGTGTTAATGATCAACATTATATATATATGTATTCTTGATTTTTTTATATATACTGTGAGATACCCGGTACCCAAAGCATTTTTGACCACATGGACTGGTTAATTCTCTTTGTCTAATTATGCTCAAATTTATGAAAACTTAAACACGGCGGAAAGCAATGGAAAATTATGACAAATCTTAAAGAAGTAGATAAGCTACAGTCGAGTGTGACCGACTGTAAAACACCCGGCACCCAAGTATTGTGGGTGAAAATAAAATACACATGGATATGGCTCTATCACTTTGTCTAAATGAGCTCAAATTTGTCAAAAACTTAAATTTAACAGGTCGGGAGACAGATAGAAATGTTGTCAAATGAAGAAATATGGTGCTAGGAAGGTGTTGAGCAATACCAAAAAAGACACATGTTACTAGGAACATGTTAAGCAACATGTTGGTGCTGCCAACTCAGATATAGATGTTGCACAAGCTCACCTTACAAAGAAACTGTTGTTCTTAGTAACTCCTATGTTTAATATCCGATTACACTCAAATTTTATTCGTATTTGTATGAAATCACAACTATAGCCTGGTTATACGTTTTTCATGGTTTTTGAAGGAATAAGTGGGCGTGGCCAATTTTTGCACTCAGCGTGCAAAAGTTTTTAATGTGGTTACCTAACTTGGTTCTTATTCTAGTTCTAGCTTTTATAGTCTCTGAGACGGACATGGCTAAATCGACTGGTGACGCAGATCAAGAATATATATACTTTATAGGGTCGGAGATGCCTCCTTCTGCCTGTTACATACATTCTCAGTTGGCATTAAGTTATACCCGGGTATAACAATTAAGTGTATTTATATATATATATATATACAAAAATTGCATTAATACATTTTTCCTATTTCAGACAGTTTTAAAGTTTTATTTTGCATCTTCATCAAATAAGCATTACAATATATATACAAAAATTGCATTAATACATTTTTCCTATTTCAGACAGTTTTAAAGTTTTATTTTGCATCTTCATCAAATAAGCATTACAAATTAATACAAATATATATATATATATAACGTTAAAAAATTATAGATTTAGGTTTAAGCTAACAATTTGTTGGTGGAATGTAAACATTAACTTACTGAGTCGTTAGAGTACACGGTTATTATATTTTAGTGCCCACCGAGAATGTATGCAATGGGCAGGATTAATTTCAGGCCCTATAAAGTATATATATTATTTATCAGCAATACCAGCCACCAGTTGATTTAGCCATGTCCCATCATACTGTGGCATTAGTAAAAACTTGCTTGCAAATCATGCTGTTAAGGAAGCAACTTTCATTGATTTTAGAAAAACCACAACACATTAAATTAACCTAAATACATTAGTAATCACTTGAAAATCCACCAACTCATCATATTCCTAGAATGTCCCACTTTACGTTAAATACACACGTAAAGTAGTTCAAGGATATAGTCCTCTGATTTTAATAACATATCGTTTTGTAATGGTAAAAAATATATATATCTATATGTCGACGTATGTTCATTATGTTGGCCGATTTTTAAGCCCGGTAACCGTACGGTACAAGTGTATCACCCGAATATCTATGTAACAGCCATAAGGAGAAATCTCTAACCCTGAGTCGGTTGAGCCATGTCAGTCTGTCCGTCGAATGAAACAACAGATCTCAGAAACTATAAGAGCTGCAGCTACCAAATTTTGTGACAACATTCATGTCTGTTGTACGCAGATCAGTTTGTTTTAATATATATACAATAAATAAATTTATGCAAAATTTCTCTACAAATTTAAGTGAAATAGGATTATAAACAAGGGAGTTATTACACATTAAAATTCTTCTATCTGCATCGCACTCAGACTCGCCGCAAATGGTTAGTGAAGTCTCGAATCGTGGTTTCGAACTGGGGCGATTCAAAATAAAAGGTTTAATTGTTTTTAAAACTTTTCTTTTGAAAGTCGATATGAGTAATTATTTTGAAGAGCTTCGGAAGGTTTTTGAATTTCAATTTGCCTTTTAGCTTGATGCGGCGTATCCGTAGAGTAAAGCCCGGTCGTGTAAGTGGCATGAGTATGAGCTCACATTGTTGGAAGAGTCGTCATTCTGATTTTTGCGATCTTGGACTTTCTGCGTTATCGAAAAACCTTCTCCGTTATCAGAAGTGGAATTGGCGCTGCCAATTAAACTATTTTAGCTGCATTAGAAGCTCAAATTCGTACGTTCAAACGCGTTTAACGCAGAAATAAAAGGGTACATTTTACGAAACTTTTATTTGATATATACAGATATATATATCTATGTATAATATATATACACGCTCTCTTAGCTCTATGCTTACAACAAAAGATGGGGTTCATCAAGTTCTAGTTTTCATAGTAGTTGCAACGGTCGCGCACGTACGAAAATAATCGACTTAGGCCTAGTAAAATGCATAAATCTGTGACTCCGCCACATATTCCTCGATGTTTTTAGGGATTGTAAATTTATTCATTTTTATCTTTGATGACAAATGCAAGAGTGCAAATAGTAAATGCTGTTTTTGCTAATCCATATATTAGGTACTCCATATCTTCCACACACATAAATGGGGGTGAACCATAGCAAGGTACAAGGTTTTTTTGGTGTATTGTCGGTCTATGGTACGCATATCGCAAAAACAAAGTGAAAACCGGAGCCCCCATGATATTATGTATATTTGATAGTAAGGACCTGATATCATACAAGACTTCACATTGGAACAATTGTCGTTAGGGTATTCAGCGTGCGAAGTGTGGAAAATATGCGAAGTCAACGATTCTTAGGTGCTTATAAATGCATTTCGTGCCTTAAGTTGGTAATTTCTGCGATTGAAAAGGTTGCTTATTTTTTAAATTATTTTATTTTAGGTATATTATTTGTTTATATATGTTACGAAATTTAAAAAAACATCCTGTTTAATCATATAAGTTTTTTTGACATCTTTTCCCCCACCCTTTTTTAAGGATGTAAACGAATTTGATTAGCTTTGAAATGATATCGGCTCGAAAATCGTCTTCTTGTTCAAGTACGCATACATACGAACTCGCATGTTCTTTGACTCACTCACATAAGCAAGCGAGTTATAGTTTTAGATTCTTACGCTCCCAGTTTTGATGGAGCAGAGGGAGCGCGATTTTAGTCGCCAGCAGTCGTATTTCAATTCAAATGTATGGCCGTTTGTCATCTTTGTGATTATATTGGTTGAATGGAGCAGTCTTGGGAACTTTCAAGAAAAAATTTGTTTTTATTTATTCGTAGTCCCATTTTTGATGGCAATACTGTAAGAAAATGATCCTCTGATAGGACATTTGTAACCTAATTTTAAATATATAGTAGTCGCCTTCCGCACATCGTCACTAAGTGGACGGCCATCCACAGTGATTTTTAAAAAGGAAAAACCGATATGATCAGTTTCAAGAACGTACGTTCACATGCGTTTAACTCACAACAAAAAGATAGAAAACAAAATTTTTACAAACTGTAGAATTTGTTAAGTCTTAAAGAAAATTATGGGGTCGAGTTTTAGTATTCATAATAATTGCAAAAAACATGCGAAATTGAAATGACCTAATAAGACAGTGCTTTCCACATCTCCACGGATCAGGTAATGTATGTAGATGATGCCTGGCATCCTGATATCGTTGGCTAAGGAAGGTAGGTTTATTAGGAGACGTCTACTGGAATAGCAGGGTAACCTTAAGTTTATATCCCAGTTAGGCCGCGTAGAGCGAAAAGTAAAATGTTCGTTTGAACTGATTCAATGCGTTTACTATGGGACATCCCACTGGGGAATCCAAAAACAGGATCCGTACTCTAAGATAGAACGAACCAACGAAATGTATAAATTATTCGTAACGAAAGGGTCATCGAATTCCTTCGATCACCGTTTAATAAATCCAAGCACACCCCTGGCTTTATTCACCATACACGAAAAATGATCAATTAACTTAAGTTTAGGATCTAGGCGGACACTCTAATCGTCAACTAGAGTGATTTTTTCCAAAGAGCAGCAGTTCAGCTTATATATGTCAAGCGTTGGAGTAACACGTGAAACTGACAGCAGATTGCACTTAGAGCCATACAGGTTTAATAAGTTTGTACTGCACCATGTTTGAATGTTATTAAGATATGTTTGTAAATCCGACTGGCGAAAACTGTCATTGTACTGCACGTAATGTTTAACGTCGTCAGCGTATATGAGTACCCTTGAGTTAGTCAGAACTTTGGGCAGGTTGTTGATAAATAATGTAAACAATAAGGGACCAAGATGGGTCAAATGCGTTACTGAAGTGAGTTAAATTACATCTGTCTGCTAATTTTTTGGGAAGCCCTTTATAATAAAATATGTGAGCTCCAAAAGGTTAGTTGTCGTTGATCTTCGTCAAATAAATCCATGTTGCATGGATAAATTTTTGATCTACACATGTGCTGCAAATGGGGAGAAATTACGTTTAAAAGAGTAATAACGAATGATTCCTTCCAAATAAGGGGGAATTTTGAGGTATCTAAGGATAAAGTAAACAATTTTAAAAGGGGATTGCACAAGGCCTCGGCATAATACCTAAGCCCACCGACTGGTAGGGACCCGGCGAATTAGCCAACTTGGCGCTTTGAAGATCCAAAAACAAGTGAGCTTTCGTTTAAACTAGGACTGAGATTTGGTTCTATTTGGTCATTGTATTTGAATAAGTGTGGTTTGAGTCGGATGTCCACGAATAGATTGTTTGAAACAACTGCGTAAAAAGATTGGCGATTGTCTGATCATTATTTGCTGTTCAAGAAAGCGATCTTCGAAATTTCAAATATGATTGATTTGAGACATCGAAATGTCTAACAAGCCATCAATAAAATCGTGTTGCGCTGTAGTTAAAAGAATATAACTTGGGTCATGTAATAAATGTGAAACTACCATGAAGCTTCACACTAAGGAGTTCAACAACGTTGCATTTCTCGAATGTTAATAATGCAGACGTGAGGTTGGAGTCAACCGCTGTAAGGAAAAACTTCGGAGCTAATGATTTCCGGTTTAACCAGGTTTCTGTGAACACAATCACCTGGGATACAAACGAAAAACTATCAGAATACAATTTAGGTAGCTTACTACCTAAGCCTCTGGAATTCTGAGAGGAGAGAGTTTGTTAGTTTTTTGGAACTGACAACTGTTGACAACACCAATGGGTGCTGATCAACATGTTCCTAGCAGGATTTGTCGACATTTTCTTCTGCCTTCCGCCCGGTATAATTAAATTAATTAGAGCTTAATAGTCCATGTCCATGTGCCTTTTAATTTCAACCTCTGTATCTTTTATACTTGTATTTTAACATATTCGAATATAACTAGAGAATAAGTTAATACGATTTTAAAATCACGATATAAACTTCATAAAAATCTGACGGTTATAAAATATACCTGCTATAAGAATGATTTGAAATTGAATAGGAAAATCGACTATCTTCGGTAATTCTAACCAAAACGTTTACGTTTTAGATATAAATATTTAATTCATTTGCAGTAATTTTTTAGCTTGGGAACGTTTGGGTCTAATTCCAAACTGCAGGGTTATAACTTCCTTTCTGGTTTCCTTTTAAAAATAGGATTCCCTACGTGTTAATAGAGCAAACACCTCGTTCTTATTGACTTTTTTTAAATGGCTAAAAATATATGGAAATTAATTGTTTGTTCACTGCTTTGCAAGCAGGCAGTCAAAATACATAAGGGAAGAAATTTTTTTGTTGAGCAATAGTAACTTAAAGTCATAGACTCCACATTTTTTAATTATACTTTTGTAGGGTATTATAATTTTAGTCTGAAGCTTGCAATCGAAATGTCAATTCCGACCCTATAAAATATATATATTTTAAGTTTTTTAACAGATTTGCATCTACTTTGAGATATATCGGACTACTATATCATAGGGCTGCCATTGGATCAATCGGAAAATAAATACAATACAAGATACTTACTTATACTTAGTGCCAACCGAGAATGTACTACCTACCCTATAAAGTATATATATTCTTGATCTACGTCACCAGCCGAGTCAATTTAGTCATGTCCGTCTGTCCGACCGTGTAAAACAACAGATCTCAGAGACTATAAGAGCTACCAAAATTGGTGACCACATTGTAATCTGTTGCACGCAGATCAAGTTTGTTTTAGAATTTGGCCACGTCCATTTTCGCCATCGAAAACCATGATAAACGTATAACTACGTTATAGTCGTGATTTTCGGATTAAGTAAATGGATATTAAAGAAATATATTTGTGCGGACGTGCTCTATAAATTTAAAATTGAAATCGTATGATCAAAATAGGAGTTATTCAAAACATCTTTTTCTTTGTATGCTGACAGGACCAACATGCTGCTCGGTATGTTCCTAGAAACATCTGTCTTTATTGGACAACAATTGTTGTCAACATGCTGCTATAAGCATTTTTCTTCATTTGTCAGCATTTCATTATAAAAAAAAAATAGAAACAAAAAAAAAAATAGAAAAATTTTTATTTCAATTTGATTGTAGCTTTTTAATTATATTATTCTAAAAAGACAGCTCGGTTAAATTATATAAACTTAGTTAGCTTTATCCCGTCTTGTTTGTTATTAAATGAGTACATCGCTTTCTATTACAGACTTTAACAACAGCATTCCGGCAGCACGACACTGACATGGATGGGATCATCACAATACATTATGAACAATTTTTAAGCATGGTTTTTTCGTTAAAAATATAATTATAAAATTCATTTTCGACTATTAAAATATGTATAAACTGACGAGAACAACTTAAATTGTATAACATTTTTAAAAAGGTTCAAATTAAATCAAGGTACAAGTAAATACGATAACGTTCTAAATAATAAGATAAACAATCAAGGTAGTATTATATATAGATTTCGAAATCCGCAACGTATGCCTTAATATCTAGTAGGCAGGATATTATCACAGTTTGAAGTATTGCTGAAGAATCGCTTAAATCGTATGATCACCTAATCGAATATTTCATACTCCAGCCTCGCACAGTGTAAAATTTTGTAAGATTTAAAACCTTAAAGAAAAAATAAAATATTTACTAATTTACATTAGCCAGTTTTATTAAAAAAAAAAAAATTATTTATAATTTTTTTTTTCCATTTTTGATGGCAATACCGCAAGCAGATCGATCGGACAAATGTAAGCTAATTTTAAATTCTGCGTGTATATATAGTAGTCATCTTCCGTACATCGTCACTATGTGGACGGTCATTCACAGTAATTTAAAAAATATATATTATATATATTATATATCCCATTAAATTCAAAAAAAAAAAAATCGAATTTGGTCTTTCGATTCGTTTAAAACTTCTTTATTCAGATTGTGAATTTGAACTGACTCTATGTTACAGATTTTGTTTTAATGAAGCCCAACTTTTTCTCTGGATGACGTGATCGCGAAGCTATCTTAAGTGTATAGGAGCTTCTTGGATTTGTATCTGCTTATGAGATGCCCGAGAGACTTCTGACACATCAGTTTATTTGTTGTCAAAAGTTCACAATTGAAATTTGCTGATGGATTACTCCGTTACTCCATCACTTAGACAAAAGCATATAATTATTATGTGATTTTGGGGTAAAGTGTTAAAGTGCTTTAATTACGCTTTAATTGCATTTCTGGATGTTGACCTGTGGGTTTCTTATAATTTAAAATAACACGATTGGGTGTTTTCTTAATTTCAAATATAATTTCGTTTTTCAGCAATTTTGATTTAAAATAGTTCTTGGCAAATTCCATGTTATTGCAATATTCGACTCAATGTAATTAACTTGTGTGTTGAGATGTATTTTTGTAAACCTTCAGTTAGTATTTGATTGCTTAATAATGCCTAGTAAGCATTTATTAGTTTTTTTTGTGTATGTTATATAATTTGTTTTTATCGAGATAATATTTGTTTTGAATGTTATCTCATGATATATTATTATAATCGGCCGAATAGTGTTATATTTCAAAAACGTGTATTTATATTACTTCTCTAGGTATAAGGGAATTTATTAAAAATTCTTTACTACTTCACTATATGTTCAAGATTTAATTTGATTTTATTTCAATAATTTTGGATTACAGATTCTGATTTTCATTCTTTTTTCATTCATTCATTATTATCTAACGTTCCAAATAGATTTTTATAAGCTATTCCAACAATGTTTATCATCCCTCTCTTATTTCGTTTGAATATTTTAATCCCATTTATATATCTTTTCAATTTATCAATTAAATAATTGATATTGTTTGACTTCTTTATTCTTGAGTTTATATTTTTGCTTCTTTGGATAGTAAAATGGACTACAATAACGTGATTGGCTGTGCTTAATAATACCTTGTTTTAACATTTCGTCTATTTGAGTTTCTACTTATATTTGATATTAAAATGAATAGCTATATGGCTTTCTCGTGATGAGTTTTTATTTCATGCTTAACAACGTTCGTAAAAGTGAAATTGTCACCCTCACTATATTAAATGCATTGATATTGGTTAATTTATTTTCATAATTTTTTCCTTTTTTCCGCGCTTAAGTGTGCTAAGCGTAATTTAAAAATTTAATTCCTGAGGATGGTTATTATCAAAGTCATTTATAAGGGTTGAAACTGATATGATTAAATTTTTATAAGTAAATAACCGTCTCCTAATTGTGGTGCAACTATTCAAATAATCAATCCTGGATTGATTTGTTTGTAGTAATTTCCTTCTTAGTACAATGTAATAATGAGATGAGAAGTCGGGAATGTAAAACTGTTGTTCTTCACAAATTTATTTAATCTATAATGACCTGTCATAGTAAGTATAACAGTTTGATATTAATTAATATTTGCACTTTATTAGCCTTCGTCAGCTGCTGGTAAATTAAAACTAACAATTGCAACTTAATCATAAGTTTGGGAGAGCGGACTGAAAGTCCGGAGGGTAAAAGAGAGCAAGAGCGTGCGAGTAAGCGCTGGGCCTCGTGAAACGGGACATTTCGTGGCCGCTGGCGGGATCACACTGCCTCTGGAAAATAGGCGCCCTTTGGCGCGAACAGGCGCATTTAAAATATTTTTTCTCATTAAATTAATAGATGAGCCGGAATCGACTAGGCATCTCTACGTGTTGTTCTTAATAGTAATATCTATGTATGTATTAGGTTCGAGGCTACCACTAGAATATTTTCATTTTCAACATAAATATCCTGTTCTTTGTGTTCGGTATCTTGTTGATAATTTTCATCAACCTGCATTTCACTGAATGTGCGGGAACTGAACCTTGTGACTGATTTACTTATTGGATTTAATTCATCGTATTATTTAACTGACCCTGATTTATATTTAGATAGATGATCAACAACATTGTGTCTGTTATTTGATTGTTATGTTAGATAGAATGGGTTTTGATTAAATTGAGAGCAGTTGTAATTATTAGTATAAGGATATGTGTTATGATATGAGGTTTTGAGGTTTTGTTGAAATTTGCATTGGAATGCCTAATATTTTAATTTTCTTCATATAGCCCTTTTTTGTTGTGCTAGTTGTTTTAGTTTAAGCACTGCTGAAATATCGTATCTTGCCAATTTCATGTAAATTCTGTCAGATCATTTTATTGTATTAAACTCTTTGTAGTTATATTCATTGCTTGTGTGTACAATAATATTTCGTCCCTTTTGCCCTCAAGTTCTAATTTATTTCTTATAATTTTTTGCTTGTGTTCCGTGATTTCCTGAAGTTATCTTGAAAGTTTGTGTTTTATATTCGCTCTAGCAGTTCTTAAGCAGGAGTAGTAGTCGGTTGAAACGTTCACACAATATTTTTTCTGAATACAAATTTTTTTGGATATGCTAGTTGTATTGATTGTCTAGTTGTTGAAAGATCAATTTAATTTATCAGTAAGCTACTTTACTTTTATTTTAATTTTATACTTAATTAAGATCCTATCGGCTGCGGCATTAAGATGTTGAGTCTCATTAAATAAAGAAAACTAGTAAGAATGCTTCAGTCGAGTAAGCTTGACTGTGAAATACCCGGTACCAAAAGCTTCTGTCGGTTATTTACATTATAGGTTGGCACTAAGTTATCATACCTTTGAACCCATAAAAAATAAATGGATTGAAAAAGAAATAAATATTAAGCAAGCACACACTCTGAGGTCTTCAAAGGTCTGAAGGACTTTACAACGCAATTATTTAAAAATGAAATGAATGAAATATCAGGAATGCAACTTTAATGTGAATTTCTTAAAATGTCCCAAAAAACATGGCAAAACTTACATACACATGCATACGCATAATTGATCGTGGAAAGGCTCGTCCTGCCAAATTTGGCCCTTATCCTGTTTCCGAACCTAATGGTCTGGCCGTCATTCCGGACAGGGTTGGGACTCTGGGACAATTGTTCTTCCTACGGCACGATCTGGCCAAATCTAGATTTTGAGATTGATACAGAAGCCCCTCGATACAAACCCATCCCTTGATTCTCACCTTCGAGACGCTCATACACGCACAACTCGCCTACACGGTCCACTGAAGTATTATAAATTTTTGTGGAGGTACCGACCTCTGAACATATCCTGGCTGGCGCCCAAACAGGGACCCGTGTAGGTTTGATCCTTAAGGATCAGAGTCACCAACACCCGATTAAAGCCCCTCAGAGCGTAAAGCAAAATATCTCGATAGGAAGCCAGAGAAGGTGATTTGTAGATTAGTTATAAGAAAGAAACCCGATAAACAAGGATAATGACAGAAGCAGATCCAGAAAAAAAGGTCAAGATGGATCTGTCTGACAATAGAGTAGGGATGCACTGGATATACTCTATTCGAGCCTAGGAGTTCGGCTTCGACAACACGGGAAAAATCAACGAACTGCGAAATCGCCTTTCGGATTTAGTCAATTCGAGTAGTCTGACTCAGCCACAAAGGACTCGAGTGACCGAGTTAGAGGCTATCTTTGCGGCCGGAGTTTCAAACCACGCCCCACCACGTTGGAGGGAGCTAGAGTACTATACGCCTAGAGCAGGGAGTCCTGTCGACGAAGGACGATCAAGAACCAGGGAAACGGACACGCATTATAGGGTAGAGTGGCCATACGGGGTCAATTATACACGACCCGCAGCCCTCTTCGCAGTAGCCGAGCAAGTCAGGAAATGGGGACTCAAGTTTAACGGTCACACCGATCCGTTAGAGTTCCTGGAAGATCTCGCCGTCCTACGCAGGCCAGGAATTCGGCATACTGGATCATCGATAGGCCACCAGGGGACCCGGGAGCTTTACCGACACCTGATAACCTGATACCTGTCGAGCTGTCGAGCTGGGATAACCTGTTACCCGAGCTGACGTTAGCAGTTATCCCGATCGTTTCCGACACCACGAGTTAAGTCCTACATTTCTGATGCAAGGAAGGAAACGAAGGATGCCCAAGGCCATATACGAGGCGGTGCTGTGTGGAAATGGAAACGTCGCCGAGAAAGCCCAATTCCGGGCGAACAAGATGAAGGAAGTCTTTGAGGTCGTCAAGGTTAACGCGGAACGAGCCAGTGCGACACTACAACGCGACGCGAATGGCGACCGACGTTGGGTTTATTAGTATTGATCAAACAACACCAACTGTCAAAAGGCGCCAAGGGATTTGCGGCGAAATTCGACGGTCCGTTTCGATTCCTTATGTTCATATCACCCAACATCGTAAGTATCCAAAAGACAGGTGAGCGAAAACGAAGAGTCGGCAATATATCGGAACTAAGAGGGTTCAGAGAAAAGATATCCAGTGAAACAGATCACAAAACATAAGTTAAGTCTAGATGAACTAGCTAATAAGAAAAATTTTACATAATTACATATTGTAAGCTGCACCAGTAGGTAACGGAATCAAAGTATAGGGCTTGCAGATAAGTCAAGCCATCTTTTGCCCACAGATGACGGATGACCCGATGCCAAGCTGACCTTATCTCGCCACCCGGAGCAGAGCCACTCAGCTGATTTCGGACCCCCTTTCAAGAAACGGACGGGCCACACCTAGCAGAGCGACCAGCCTGTCGAGTTAGTGGCACGGAACCCAACGTGCCTAGTGACAGACCACGAAAGGCTAGGGTGTTGAAGAACGTTCCGGCGCTGACGGCGGATCTTGACCAAGTACCCATCGTGGAGAGGACCATCTAGGAGACAGACCAAGCGGAAGGAGTCGAAGACCGTTATTTGTCAGGAAAAGAGTCGGAGGTTAGTCAGAACGCGCAATTCACAGCACTCTGTATACTATGGCGAACCTTCCGGGCTACGACGGGGGAATCCAAAGAAGGACGCCCAATATCGCAAGGGGAGTCAGACTGTCTGGTCGGCCCAGAAACAGACGAAGAGATCGCCACCAATTTGGGCGACGACATCGGGAATCGACCAACTGCTCGATGACATCTGAGCATTGAAGAGGGCTGGTCAGGATTACCATCAAGAGTCGTTGGTAGTAGCACCCATAGGTTGGAGAGCGTATACCCCAGGGCGGATGCTTCCAAGAGAGTTAGTGACGGAACTCGCCCAATTCGGAGAAAGACCTACCGGATAACCCAGAACATCGACGATAATGGCCATAAGGTCATTACGGTGACGCTCTGCCCGTCGAAATAAGGAAGGGTGTGACGACCCTTCCAAAGTCGCCACAATGGTGTCTAGTCCCCAAGGAGGGGAGTTGTTGTATTTTTGGTTTCATGGTAGGCATAAGCGATTAATCATTATTATTGATATAATTATAAAAAAAAAACCGCATGTAATTTTGTCGCACAGTAACCTATAGATGTAAATAAATATAAGCCATAGCCTTAGTAATTAATATGCCTTAGTCTAAAAATTGAAGGGTGCTAAAGACGGAGAGAGGGACAAGTGAGTACGAGATCAGCAATATCGACACATACATTAATGTCGCCTGCGCTGCCTCGACCGAAAGAGACGCAGATCGAATATCGAAAATCGGTCATGGCCACCTGCATAGGCAGATATAACACGACGCCTTCACTTGCGACCGCGCTGCCCGTCGCGTCTGAAAGAGTGGCAGAGGGAATACTTTTCCCGGTCACGACCATACGCATGCAAAATTCAGCGATCTCGCTGCCGACTGCGCTGCCTTGCATTGGCAAGGGGTGCGACGACTGCATAACTCTACGGGTGACCCGCAGTAGCAAGGGAGGGCGAGGTAAAAAAAGTACCGTTGAAGGCGAATAGCGACAGCCAAGGATAGCGATGCAGGCGGCCAGCCAAGAGCATCGAGGTCAAACGGTAGTTGGCGGACTTTGGACTCAAAGGAGGAAATGCCGTGAACCTAACGGGACTTCGATGGACTTTTAATCCGGTGGCGTGATCGCCGGCGGTGGACTTTGGCCGGCAAAGGAGATACGCCGTGAATGCAACGGGACTCCGATGGACTTTGGACCTGGTGGCGTGATCGCCGACGCCAGGAACATCGCGACCATGGCTGCCTATAAATAGGGAGGCAGTAAGGATAGCGGTATTATTATTATATCTGCAGAAGTCAGAGCAAGTGCGTCCGCGAAGTCGAGCATCGAGGAGTCAAAGTCAGGTACAAGAACTTGAGACTCAAGAATCAAGGATCAGCAATCTAGGATCAAGGATCAATGATCAAAGACCTAGGATTAGGGATCAAGAATCAAAGATCAATGATCTGGGTTATAGGATCAAGGATCAAGGATCACGGATTAAGGATAAGGAGTCAAGAAGTAAGGATCACCGATCAGGCGGCCGGGATCAAGGCTCCAGGATCGGCACAAGGAGTCAGGACCAGGCAGCGACAGGTCCTGCGATGAGGATCAGGCGTTGGAACCAACAGGTCGAGCTGCAGGATTTGTGCGGGTACCTAGGCTTTGCCCAGGCGATACGCCGGGCCGACGAAATCCTGACCACTGGCCGAACGGGCGAAAGGGGTGGCAGCGGCGATAAGGGAGAGCTTTGAATTCAACCTGCCGGGCGTAACACTTGTGGTAGCAGAGCGGGCGATAGGGCGACTATCGGCGAAACACCCTGCTAGCTCTTGCCAGCGAGACAGCCGTCTAACCGGACCAGGACGAGCGGCGTCGCAGCATACGGTCAAGGACAATAGTTAACATCGAGAGCCATTTTGAATACAACACGTATCATTGGTCACGGGCAATCACAACACTTATAAATTTTTTGGGACGAACACATAACATAATAAGTAGAATAATTGGAATAGGATTGCTGACAAGTCTGTATGAAAGGGATAGCAAATCACATTGTATTGTTTTAGTCCGCGTCAAAACTTTCATTCGTTGACTGCGATCAATCGAGTGCTGGTGCACTCTTGATCACCGTTACCAGTCGAGTCGATTTAGCCATGTCAGTCTGTCCCTCCGCTCGTCTGTCCATCCGTGCGACACATCAGATCTCAACTTTCTAATCTGTTGCACGCAGATTAAGTTTGTTTTAGAATTAGACCAATTATTAAAATCGGATAATTAACATGGGAGTTATTAGGCAATAAAGGTGAAATTTTAAAATAGGATATAAAAGGCATGATCCGATGCTACGCTTTGCCGGCTAGGTTGAGGGATCGACGCAAAAAAACGCGTTCCGTTCAGTCAACGAATGAATATTTGTGGCGCGAAGTAACATAATGCTCTCCCCTTCACACACATTTGTTTATATGTATTGCAATAAAAAACTCATTTTTATTGCCAAAAATGTTTAAGCTAAATACTGTGACAATCGCCGGCTATTACGTAAGATGGGTGTGGCCTAGAGATCTGAGTGCCACGTTCGTGTCGTTTTTGTAAGATCGGCATGTGTTCAAATTACGCAAAGTCCAAAATATTATTTTTCCATGTTTTTCTTCATTACTTTATTTAGTTTTCTGCTTTTCATTCAACAAAATTTCAACAAAATGGGAAAAAAAGAGGAAAACCGCAGACACTGCGACAGGGTTCGAACCGTCGAACCGGTCGGCAATTTGTAACTTCGTAGCATGCCTCCGAAGTTTAATATCCGATTTTAATTCAATTTTATATTTTTTTTGCGTGTAACAGATTACCAAAATTTGGTCTCTGAGATCTGTTGTCTTTGGAATGGTAGAGTTTATTTGTATAATTCTTTCTTTTTTCGTTTTCTTGCATATGATTACAATTGTGAGGAGAAATAATGTGATGAACGATATTCGATACCACATAGAGTGAGTTTCTATATTTTTTGGGTAGTTTGTATTATCAAGTCGTTTGATTTCAGTTGGGGTTATTTGAATGACCGGTTGGATTCTTTTCAATGTGATTATTTCCATATTGCTGAATGCTGTATTATTTATTATCATAGAATCTTTGAATAACTTTATTATGAAGGTTCCATCTAACGGACTTTTAGTGTAATTCCACTCCACTGTCCCATTGAAGTCGTTGAGTGTGATTATTCCATCTCAATTTCTTTCAATTTTTGGTAAATGTTTTGAGCTACTGAATTTACAAGCTTTTTTTTGCCTTTGATTAATTTAGGAATACAATCTGTGTTATTTAAATCGATAATTTGGCTGTAATTAATTATTTTTATGTTTAACAATGTTCTGCATTTTTCCCTTATTCCATAATTTATATATTTGATGACAAATAATTCGTTATTATCTAAATGGATTATTGAATTGCTTTTTTATAACTGGTTTTAAAAAATTGTTTTCATATTCAAATATTTTAAATATTGGAAACCATTCATGACTTTTCTTATTTTATTAATTTTCTCTTCAAATTATTTATTTATAATTATAATTTAATTATAATTAAAATTTTTGTCAATCATAATTAAATCATCGTGATCCGGACTTCCGGCTACATATTTCCAACCGGATCCAATCCAGTTGATAGATCTTTTTGGACGCTTATTAAAATTAATTGTGATTGCGAAATTGTGTCAATTGTTTGTGTGATCTCATTGTGTAGAGTGTGATATGGAGTATTTGTTTTTAAATTGGTTTCGGTATGGTAGGAAATTTCATTGAGGGCTTTTTTTTTTATGTTTTAATGCTTATTATATGAAATATGATTTTAGTTGATTATTTTATTTTTCCGAATCCCAGGTGAATGGAAATGGTTTATGCGTTCAAGTAATTTGTTATTTCTACGGATCCATTGAATTTGGCAAAGTTTATAAGAATTAATCTGAAATAAATTAATCTAACTTTTTAAATTTTACAAAGCTTAGTTCTCGTATATGGTCAGATTCGTGGTACTAAAATCGGTTCGGAATCCGGTGTCGGATGTCATATTCTTGGATTTATTGAATTTTATAGTTATTGTTAAAAATAACAAATTTGTAGTATTGCTTTTGTGAACAATTTTTTCAGACATTGTTGTTATCGTTGTATTTTTATCTTCTTTAACTATTTCTTTTTTGAATCTGAGAGTTAATTTTGAACCAATCCTTACATTTAGTTTGACAATAATTCCTTGACCTGGGAAGTATGTTATAATAGGTTTTTTGTTGTGTCTTTAAGTCTGATGGTTTTTTTATTTATATGAAGTTTATCGATTTTACCTTGTCGACTCTTTATATTGGTTAGGATTTGTGGTGACGTTTCTTCAAAAAAAGCTTCTAAGAGCTTTTTGTTGGTTACTTATTGAATGGAAATATAGTATTCATAAAAGGTTCGATCTAATAATTCTTGAAACGTGTTGTAAATTCCATCACTTTTCAGTCATCGCATGATTTTTGGAATTTGTCCATTTATTGAGCTTTTGTATAGGAGAGCAGGGAAGACTTGAAGTCATAATTGGTGTTTCATCATAAAAGTTATGGATACGGAATTCAACGATTTCTTATCTACACTTTTCGGTACACATAAAATAAAAGATCGTTTAATGCAGATTTCACATATTCTATTGGTTCAGATTTTATAATTCTTCTTTGCGCCAATTTAGAAAATTTATCTAATGTTGATAAAACTAAATTTTTTTCTGTTGAATAGATATCTAAATAGAGAGTATGTTCTGGGTATTCGGGAATTGGCGTTAATTGGAGCTCTGGATTTGGGGGATGTTGTCATATTTGACTGTTTTACAAATTTGACATTGTTATATAAGATTTGTAATTTTTGTTTCATTTTGGGAAACTAAAAATTTTTTGAAAGCTGTTTAAGATTTTATATTGTATTTGAATGAGCTCTATTGTGAATTTGTAGAATCTCTTCGTTTTGATTTCTCATAATCTATTCCCGAGGTTTGGATCCCATTAATGAGTAATGTGTTAAGGTATTTACTTAATATTTTTATGAGATCACAACATTGAAAACATTTTAACATAATTCGTGACGGTGAAATGAACCAAATGGGATACTGAATTGATAATTTCCAAAATTAAAAATTAATTGATTCGTAAAGACGTTTATTGAAGCTTTAATATTAGGTATTACATTTTCTGCGGTATTGTCACTACGATGCTGGGTTGTTATATAGTTTATTTGTAAAGTCCCCGATAATCCGGTACTACACTAGCTTCCCTGGTTGGTAAGTCAATTTACAATTGTATTTAGAAATGATTTACAGCGTTTTATTCTCTCGTTCCCGTTGCAATCACAAGGTAACAATTTTTACTTTTGATTCACCATACAAATAATTTCGTAGATTTTAATGCGAAATTATATGAATATAACTTTTATTAGTACCTGTGTCTATTAATTAAATACGTCGACTCCTCAATTTACACTCGGTATAAGGTAACGAGGAGTTTTTTATTCTAAAAAAATGTACGTCGGTAAATTCTTCTGGATTAGTGTCGAGGTCAGTATCTTGTGTGTAATCTTTAAGACTTTCTTTTATATTATTAATCATTTCGTATTATATCAGTATTGGATCATATTTTGTCTGTGTTGCATAATTTTGTACATCGAAAACCTGGGGGTCTTCGGTCTATAGACATCGGGGTCTTTTACCTGAGTCAAATTGTTTGGGGCGATTTATATAGTTGATTGCATTAGTACGAATAGTAGAATCAATTTTTATTGGTTCTGGTTTAGGCTGTGGCTTAGGAGTTGTTAGATAAATTGGTTATTGTGTTGAAAACGGTTTTTGATAATTATCAATAGGTTGGGGATTTTGATAGTAATAATATCGTCTTGGGGGTTCTGACGGCATAAATTGACTGTATTGAATAAATTGAGGTTTCTGTCTAAAGGGATTTGTGGGATTTGAACGAGGTGGTGGAATTGGCTTCTGCGAATTAAATTAAAACAAAGTTGGATTGGGGCAATTTGAAGTTGGCCTGGTGCGCTTTATAATTTTGATTTTCCAAATTTAAACACAAATGTAATGGAAGGTCTATTGGTAGAGGAAGATCTCCTCTCAAACCCCTTATAAATATATCGACAGCTTTATCTCTTTATTTTTGTCATAATTGTTGTGATTCTTTGCTCACGTCCATACAACCGACCTTATTTCATATTAATGAATGATGTTAGTACATAGATTGGTGAAATTCTTCTACTGATTGCTGACTGGTTTGGGTAATCATGGTCATTTTATATTCTAAAGTACTGAGGTCCCGTTTATCGGCAAACATTTTGATAATGCATTCCAATTGAGTGGAATGTTGTATGATTCTAAGGGCGTATCGGCATTTTCTGTTATTTTGTTGCGAATAGAATGTAAATTTCCTAAGTATATTGGGGTTCCTTCTTGATCTGCGTAAGTTTCTAAGATTCGGTCTACGCCCTTTATCCAGGAGGTAAATTCGAATGGATCTTCAGAGAATTTCCGAAAACATTTCATAATGTCTGGGATTTTATCCAGTTCATTTATGTTTCCGCGATGTTCTGGAGAAATTGATTGATCGAACAAATTATAAAAATCATGGACTGGGTTATTGATCCGTCGGACGAGATTAGGTAAATTTGTTGTAAGTATTAGATTTACAACTGTGGTCACAAGAGCTGTCAGTTCTGGAAGGTTGGGAGGAGCTGCAGGGGGAGGAGGGGGATTAATGACCTGGGGTCTGATAAGATGGTTTTGTTGGTTCATAGTTGAAATGTATTAAAACTATTAAAAGTTTAAAATAATTGAGTAAAATAGTAATAATAATAAAAAAATTTAAAATATACATTGATGAGGAAAATATTATATTAGTTCTTAGTTAAAATAAAATAGTAATAATAATAAAATAATAAAAAATATTTTAAACATTGATGAGGAAAATATTATATTAGTTCTTAGTTAAAATAAAATATTCGTCTGTGTTATTTATTTATATTTGTTAAGTCCAGTGGTTTGATTTTTCAATTTATTCTTGAGAGTCGTGAAATTGGAATATTTTATACGGACTTTTCAGTGAATTATTTTGGTTAGATCCTTTTACTTTTGGTTGTATACATTTTTTTTTAAATTTGTATTACACTATTTCTTTATTGGTATTTAGCAATTCTTTTGCGGAGCATTTTAGGGTTAATTTATTTTGAGACTTACAGTAAAATTGTTGATATGGCCACTTCAACAGGAGATCCGGAATTCATCTGTTTAGGTCCTTTGAACTTACTGAGGTTCCTTAAATCTGCTCCTTTTTATGTTATTTTTCCTGGGCGCGGAACTTGCAGGAAACTTAGTCAACCAATTGTCCTTTTGTGTTTTAACGAGTCGAACCGATTGGAGACGCAGGTGTGGGCATAGCTCTGCACTGTTGCCGTTCTGCGACACCAAAGACGGAGGTGGGACAACAGATCATCAGAAATATTAAAGGGGTTTATAGCTTTAATTATATAAAGGTATTACAAACACGTACAAGTAAAACTCAACTTGCATACTTGTTGTATAACAAACACGTATAAATAAACCCGACTTTCATACTTGTTTGTTATACCTTTTCAGGGTATTATCATTTTAGTTACAAGTAGACTAGATTAGATAGATTACTAGCGTGGCTGTCAATTTAGACGTGTTCGTGTTCTAAATGGGTTACGATAAAGTTTTTAGTTTATGAATCTATCTATTTATCTATCTAGAGTTGAGGTTATCAAATCATTATAATTTGGACACTTGGGCATGGTTCATACATCTCATAAGTTCTTTTACAATAGTGTTTCTACTCGGTACGTGTAAATTTAGCTGGCTCAAGAAGTCAACGCTCACAACATCACCACGGATAAGATTATATATAATGGCGTTGCCTAGCTTCGTTTGTTCCGAAACGTCCACTGCGCATGCTAGATAATGGATCTTTTAATCCCGGAATAATCGCGATTACGTTTGACCTGTTATACATAGCTTTCTGACATGATGCTACAAATTCATGGAGTCTTAATTGAAAAACGTCAATTTCCCCGAACATTAACCTTTTATATTTGAACATTCCGACTAACCTGGACTGGACTGGACTTAATTGGCGTGCATACGATCGCGTTAACATAATCACACTCGATAGCGTATTTTGGTGGAAAACGCAGCAAACACTTTTAATACAGCTTAAAACGCCAGAATAAAAACAATGTCGATTAATTAAGCCACAACGAGTGAAGCGATGCAAAAATTCAGCCAATTTACGTACAATCTTCACGAAGTCCGCTAAATTAAGGAAGATATCGGATCAATAAACCCAAGCCACATTCCCAAAAATAGAATTGAAATGGCTTAACCCTTATCATCAATCACATCATTGAAGCACTTCCACTGAATGTTTCCTATGCAATCTACGAGAACGCTCACATCACCACGGATAAGGTTATATATAATGGCGTTGCCTAGCTTCGTTTGTTCCGAAACGTGCACTGCGCATGCTAGATGTTGGATCTTGTGATCCCGGAATAATCGCGATTACGTTTGACCTGTTTTACATAACTTTCTGACATGATGCTACGAATTCATCGAGTCTTAATTGAAAAATGTCAATTTCCCCGAACAGTAACCTTTTATATTTGAACATTCCGACTGGACTCATCTGACTTCAGGTGACAGGTGACATTATAAGCGGATTCAGTGTTTCTACTGGTAACACGAAAATTAAGCTTCTGACGCAACAAGTCTGTACTGTCCACATCATTACCGTTATATATCAATAAAAAACACCTCTTATCGAGCTGTAAATTTAGCATTTCTTATTTAAAATTTTGTGACAAATAATAGTTATATGAAAGTATTCGATGTTCGAAGAGAGGACCAACAGAGATAAAAGAGAGTCAAAATAAGACCTTAGCAATATGATGATCGAAATTCGGCGAGCGGTCCTGCGGTGAAATGTAGAAAGGGCACATCAGGCAATAAGCATAACAGTCGCAACGCTACTGCGTCTCAACGCGTCTGTTGCTACTAACTATGATGTTGATGTGACTGCACATGAGTGAAGACGGCGTTGTTAATGCAGCGCATGCAGTGAATGTAGACGCCGCTTAGCTCAACTGAGGGATGTAACGCATGTTCAGAGAGAAGTCCAGGAAAGACGGAGAGAGATCGGCACCCCAGTAGAAATCGCTTAAGCTGAACTGCGCGAAGTTACGAATCAACTACCGTAATGTTCAGCCAATGCTTTGTTGATTAATTACTGAAATAAAAGTCCTAAATCATAATTTGAAACTGAAAAAGTTTGAAACTTATTAATACATATTTAAAATTTTACAAATGTAGGTGTGCGGAACTATAGGAATCGAAGACAAATTGTAATATTTTTTAGTACATGACACAGTAAATAAAAACAGTAAAGCAACATCACTAAGCTGTGGGACGAAATCATGTATGCAGCTTCTACACAAACCGAACTGTTCAGCAAGGTTGCCTGCTCATTCCCCTGCTATTCGCCCGGAGGGCATTAATCTTCAAGTCCATCATTGTAAGGGGTGATGGATGGAAAACCATAGAAATGACACAGTGCTGCACAAACTAAAATATACTAAGCGACAGCGGAAACTTGTAATTTTAGGTTCTACGAAGATACGTAAAAAAGTACATGATATTATATTAAGCGAGTCTCCATCTGGCGCAGAGAACACCTAATGATGACGCACTCTTGGAAATTGAACTGCACGCACACTTTTCAACCATCAATTAATTAAGCCACAACGAGTGAAGCGATGCAAAAATTCAGCCAACTTACTTAAATTAATGAAGATATCGGATCAATAAAAACAAGTCACATTCCCAAAACTATAACTTGAATGCTTAGCCTCTATTATCGACCACATCATAGAAGTAAATCCACTGAATGTTTCCTGTGCACTCTACGAGAACGCGAGGACTCATTTGATTTTTTAGAAAGGTGTCCAATCCAACAGGAAATCACAGCGGCTCTCTTCAATAAATCGCGTCTGTAACATTAGGAATGATTGAACCTTCTAAACGGAATGGTCTCAAATATAAAATACACATGGATATGGCTTTTTCGCTTGGTCTAAACAAGCTCAAATTTATTAAGAACTTAAATTAAACAGGACGGAAGTCAGATGAATGAAGAAAAATGTAGCTAGGAACACTAACGCATATATGTATATATTTATATAATAAGTTATAATACTCTTATACCATATGGGATCCGGGTATAAGAAATGTGAAACCACAACAGCCGGGACAACCATTAATTCCTGCGGCCCAAAGCCAATTATCTGGTCAAAGCTTGAAACAATTTTTGACTCAAATTCGTAATATTCCAACAATGGAAATGTATCCAGCTACTCTTAGCGCTTTCGTGCCAAGAGGAAATGTATCCAGCTACTCTTAGCGCTTTCTTGTCAAGAGTAGATCTTCTTTTGCGGCTGTACAGCTAAAAAATGAACGACAGGTAAGCGTTATATTTGGAGCCATCGAACTTCAAGTATCCCATAGGATTCTGCAAATTCTACACGTCAACAACTGATCTACACTAAAGAGAACTATAATCGACGAATATATAACCCAGACTCTATAACACTAGCTTTTAAGGTAACTTCAGGAAATATTCTATCGAGATTGAACACAAGCAGATAATTATAAGTAATAAATTAGAACTTGATTGCAACAGCGACAAAATATTATTGCACACACAAGCAATGAATAAAACAAAAATAAAAAGAAAATTGCATGCAAAATATTACACGACATTGGAAAAATACGATATTTCAACTGTGCTTAAACTAAAACCAGGAGGGCTATATAAAGAAAATGAAAATATTAGGCATTCCAAGGTAAATTTTAACAAAACCCCAGCACCTCAAAACACAAATAATACACGTAACTCATATCCTTATACCAATAATTACAACTGCTCTCAATTTAATAAAAACCCATTCCATCTTACACAACAACCCCACTATCAGCAACAAAGACTTAATTCACACAATTTCAGACAACATTCAAATAACAGAACCAATGGTTTTGATAAAAATAGATCCTTTTCAAAGAAATCTATATCAGGGTCAGTTAAATAATACGATGAATCAAAACCAACAAGTACATCGGCAACAGGGTTCAATTTCCACTCATCTAGTGAAAAGAATTACAAAAAGTAATAGCGGGCAGTCAAAAATGCAGGTTGATGAATGTTATCAACAGGATACCGAATACAGAAAACAGGATATTTATGTTAAAAATGAAAATTGTCTAATGGCAGCCTCTGACCTAATACATACATAGAAATTACTATTACTAAGAACAACAAGTATAGATGTCTAGTCGATACCGGCATATCTATTATTTTAATAAGAACAAATATTTTAAATGCACCAATACGGGATTGTCAAACTGTTATACGTACTATTACAGGTCATAATAAATTAAATAAATATGTAAAAATTGCACCAAACAATTTATTTACTCAAGAACAATAATTTCACATTCACGACATTTCATCTCATTATGACATTGTGTGTTAGCAGTTTATATCGCTTGTCTTTCGACTAGCAACTTCTACTGCTAACCGCCGAATCCCTATTTAAACACTTCAGTGGTTCGTTTAGGAACTCATTCTTTATTGGGCACTCACGCCTTTTTATAGCAAATCCACTTATGTGCTAGTTACAGATTCCTTATGTATAATTCCCGATGGGTCAGCGATTCTAAAAACCTCTTGACATTGTAGAGGCGATGCAACTTTATTGGGGTCTTCTTGCGACGTATATATAAGTGATTGTTTATATCTCACTCCAGCTCGTACTGATCGTCGGCGAGTCTTGGTGGCGAGTTTGTTTATTTCCCCCTTTTGATGGCACTTTTTGTGCGTTGCTTGCATATTTCTTAAATTAGATATATGTTGACAAAGCCGCGCTTGGTACTTCAAGTTGTACCTAGAGCGCGGCCAACAATACATGTTCACATTTTTGAACATTCTGCGCGGGGCCTTATTGCCTTTATTAGTTTTAATCTGTTACATTAATTGATAGCCTGAATTCTATCTTAATTCATTTTCAACATTAATCTCTTACATCGATTCAACAACTATTATTTTTATAATT
>VNKC01004057.1:0-17837 GCA_008042775.1 Drosophila pectinifera | reverse complement strand
CGGTCTCAGTTCTTGACTTTCACTCAACTTGTGTTGAGTGCATATTTTATTGGATTTTCTTCTATTTTTGTTTCTTTTGCCTTCTCCATAGATAAATTTGTTATGTATTTTTTCTTTTACCTATCGCCGATTCCCACTGACTGATTAGAACATTTTTAGATATATTATTTGGGCTTTTTTCACACTATTTGCACAAAATCTCCGATTGACATTCAAACCACATAATTATAGAACATTTTTTACATCAAACTATTAAGCCCATATATAACATTTAAGTTAACACAAATTTCCACGCCGCCTTCGACGTTTTGGATGGATTTCTTAAGTAGTCGGTCTTTTAATAGATTTTTTATTACTTTCCCGAAATGATAGAGGACCGCGGCTCGCGGCGGAAGCGTTACAAGATATTTGGCATATGCATAATAATCGACTTGGCTCGATCCAACCTACGCTGCTCTCATCTCGAACTTAACTGTTCGATGCCCGTTTGAACGCGACTAAATTATTTCTCCTGATTTATGAAGATCTCTGTTATTTGGCCCAAAATGGTTGACGACGCGTCCTAGGTTAGCGTCGGGACATACGAAATAAATATCCCTAGTACTACATAAAATACCTATCTCGTCGAAAAATGAATCAATTCATGCCATCCAAATCGCTGCTTCAATTGGTTCGATTTCAACGTTGTGTTGCTGCTGATGAGGTTTGATGAATTGGCTGCACCTGCGCTCGTCTTGTTGGGTTAGGTTAGCTCTCCTCTCCCCTTCGGGACCTTGGAACATCCCCAAGCTGTTGCCTAGAAAGCCCCCAAAGATGAGAAATTGTCAGAGCTTTCGCTTTGGCTTACACTCACCCTTTGCCACTGTGTAGGCACTCAATCTGGACACACGCGAGTGTGTTGTTGCCAAGTATTTAAGTCGCGCTTCAAAAGTTGCGTGTTCACTGTGTCACCTCCAGAAAGTCGAGGAGAAATGGAGACAGTTGACATTCGCCACTGTTGCTCTCCTGCGGCTATCTGTTCAATGCATCCCATGCCTGGCTCAGTTCCGGGTGGTAACACGGTGCGCCTCTCCAATTGACCAACAAATGGCGCAACAAAAGTATCTGACTTTCTCATCTTACTTCGAGCAAGCGTTACACACTTCCGCCCTCGAAAATCATAAAAAACATTGACTAAGATATAGTTGTGATTATCAGATTAAGGTAAATAGACTAAACAAATAAATTTGCCTTGAGCGGACGTTTTTTGAAAATTTTAGTAAAATCGGATAATAAACTTGAGAGTTATTAAGCAATAAAGGTGGAAAGATAGGGTCTAACAGGCTTCGAAGCTGCTTGTAGTTGACCGGGTTGCTGTTTGTTGTTGTTTGATTCCTGTCGCAGGTACTTTTTTTTACTTCTTTTTAATACAATTTATTTTCCTTATTTTATATTTTTATTTTTAAATCAAATAAAAAAAAAAAAAATTATATAAAGTATTAAAAAAAATCAAGCCATTCTTGCAAAAATAACGTCAGCCTGGCACTCAGACCTCTAGGCCATACCCGATATTATATATTTGGCGGCGATTGTCACAGTAAATACCTTCAATATTTTTGTCAATTAAAATGCTCATATTTGTATCATATTGTATCTCACTTTATATACTAATCTAATCTATTACATATACTAAACTTTTTATACTCTACTCAGCCCATTATTTTTAAGTTAATAGGATTAGTTTATATTAAATTATTTATAAAAATTACTAATATAATTAATTAATTTCATTAATTATTAATTATTATTTATGGTCATCGCTGATTCTTATTTATAAGAATCAGTTATCTTACTCCAATCCATTATTTTAACCAGTATATTTTAACATCAAAATGGTACAATTATTTTGTGAGTTGTCTTTAGAAACAAAAAACTTTGCAGCACACTATGATCTTTAAATCACATTTAAAAGTTTCACAACTTTAGTGACGAGAAGTCTCGTACTACAACTGCTATTTCTGTCCTAGAATACAAATCTGGATGCGGAAACACTTTCACTTTCATACTTTATTAATGCACAACGATCAAATAAATGTAATCAATCATAAATCGGTAATCCCTTAAATTTATATACTATGAATTAACAATTAAGTTATAAAATGGAGAATTTATTTGGTATTAATTGTAACATATATTAGTTAATTATTTAATCTTCTAATAATATCTTATCGACAACGTAATCGTCTAATAAAAAAAAATGTTTAAATTAATCTCTTTTTCAAAGATTTGTTCAAATATGTGATCATCGTTGAGGAATTATAAATTAGTTTAAATCCAAACATTTATGACAAGTTGTACTTGCGATAAAACTCGCTTCGGGACAATGGTCAGAGCTTAGATCCACTACTGCCTTCTAATAATCAAGGAACCATCGACAAAGAAGATCTTACCTGACGAACGTAGTTCATACTTCGCCTAACCCGACTTAATTTGGTTTCTTAACTGCCATAGAGATTTATATGCGTATCTACATATACGTGTGCGTGAGTTATAGTCAAAAGTCAATGAACATGGACCTGAGACTCAAGGATTAAGCATTCGACGATCAAGGATCAAGGATCGAGGATCAAGGATCAAGGATCGAGGAGTAAGTATCAAAGATTTAGATTCAAGGATCAGGCCTTAAGGATGGGGACACAAGGATCACAAATCCGAGAGCGGAAAGGTCCTGCGGCCATGATCAGACTGAGGAACCATCAAGTCGATGTGTGTCGCCTGGTGGTGACCAGGCGATACACAGGGCTGACGATATGCTGACATCGGGCGCTAGAGGTGGCAGCGGCGAGAAGGGAGAACATTAAGTTTTACCTGCCAGTCGTAGCACCTAGACGCTAAGTCAACCTGCCAGGCGATACACCCTGATAGCTCTCGCCAGCGACCGTCGGACGAGTGCAGCCACCACAGGCGCTGTTGAGAGCATGAGAGAGACGCTATCAAATTTTGTCGAGGAAAAAGACGCCGACCCAGAAGTGGCAAAAACATCATTCAAACTTGAAGCAAAATTCAGTTAAGTAATCTCCAGCATGAAGCTATATCCAGCGGACGCAGAAGAACTTATAGCAAGATGGCAGAAATATTGAATCAAGCTGAGAAAGTCGCTCCGATGCGAAGGCCGGCAAACCTGACTACTCGAAAGTAGCGAAGCAGGTGCAAGAGTGAAGTTTTCGGTAAGACGGTAAAACATTTTTGGAGCAAGTGGAGTGGTCGGCCATAACGTACGGTTTAGACACAGACCAAATGCCCAGAGCGATGCCGGAACTACTGCAATGCAGAGCCTTAAAGTGGTTAATTTCCGATACCAGGCAATGGAAAATATGGGGAAAGTTTGTATATCGTATACTTCCAGAACTACTTCCTGCCCAGAGGATACATGGAGAAATTGGCGGATCAAGTTCTGACCTGGGAAGGTAGAAATACTGCTTCATGGTGGATAAGCATTTCCTAATACGGCCACTGAGAATGAAGTAAAGTTTGCGAAGCTCGACCAGCAAAGGCAGGAGTTCGAATGGGAAAACAGTTTCCAAACGATACAGATACACAAAACAATCAGACACACAGGGTGGACCAGAGCACGATATGCAGAAGGTGCCAGGATGCAGGGGAATCCACGGCAGCATACAGGCATCCCAATCAGAGACCAGAGACTGGCCGAGGCGACCATATACCAACCCAATCGCAGGCCAGCCGTAAAAGTGGGGGAATCACGGAATAGCGCAGCGATCTTAGCCTTTGAAGGGAGAGCGGGGATCGCAGGGTGCAGCCCTACAAAAGTAATGGGAACCTAGATGCCGAGAAGGCTCAGCTAACCACAACAGTAAAAATAGGAGGACCAGCAAGCATTCGAAACTGTAAAATCTAAGTTCGTAACAGACCCAATCCTCGCATGTCCGGAGCGCATTCGTGCTGCAGACAAAGAAGGCCGAGAGAGTAATCTCATACTCCAGCAGGTCACTCAATGGAGCCGAGTGGAATTATTATGAAAGAAAAAATAAGACCGTACCTGGAGGGCTAACACTTCAAGGTGGTAACGGATCACATTGCCCTGAAGTGGTTGAACAGCATCGAAAGTCCGTCCGAAAGAATAGAGGGGTGGCCACTGGAGCTATAACGATACGACTTCGATGTCGCGAATGGGAGCAAACAGCTGAATGTTGTCGCAGATGGTCTTTCTATGCAACCCTTGCCAGAAACATGAAGGAGAATGGGGAAAGCCGCAGTTATCCGCGGATCCCAAACGGAGTCCAGGTGGATACAAGAAATGCGGGAGAAATGGCCCCAAATTCACAAAAGTTCCCGGACTACATCATGGAAGCAGATAAGTTGTACCGACCCCTTCCGCGAAGATGTAATAGGGAGCTATGTGTGAAAACCGGCCTAGGAGAAGGGTTATGGCGGAGAACTACGACACGGAAAGGGAAGAATATACGGGAAGCCGGAATGTGATCGCGAGGATAGCAGCAAGATGCCATTGGCTAGGTATGCACAGGGACTTACGAAGGTACATACAAAACTGCGGGAACTACTTTAGATATCAACCAAGCCAGCTTCGAACAGCAGGGAAGATGGTCACGCAGATTCCAGATGAATCCTGGGCGCTGGTATGCGCGGACTTTGTGGGGTCACTGCTCAGATCAAAACATGGTAATGCTATGCTATTGATGCTGATCGACCGATATTCGAAATGGACACAGTTAATACCAATGCGAAGCGCGACAACAGAAACATTGAAGAAAGTATTTTGGAGAGAATAGTGTCAAGATTCGGCGTCCCGAAGATCATGAGATTCGATTTTTATCATTTGATAACGGGATGCACTACGAGCAGCGCTTTCAAAAATGTCTAGGAAGATCTAGGGATAAAACGGTTGTCTACGGCACCATATACGCCGCAAGAAAATCCAACGGAGTGGGCGAACAGAACCATGAAAACAATGATCGCACCGTTCGCAGACCATAGAACGTCGGACGAGGAGTTGTGCTGGTGACTAGGCGGAACACCGGATCGACGAAATTCTGATCGAGGGGAAGATCGAGTGCTAGAGGTTGCAGCGGCAAAAAGGGAGAAAATTAAGTTCGACCTGCCGGGAGTTTCACCTAGCTAGTTCTGTCAGCATGTTGGTGGAGCGGGCTATAGTGTGGCTAGGTCAACCTATTAGGCGATAGCCCTTGCTAACGGGACGGCCGTCGGATGAGTGCTGCCACCACAGGCGCGATCAAAAGAAACAAGTATACATCATAAAGGCATAATAATTAGATGTAACGCTGAAATAAGTCACGGGTAATCTGCAACATAAATTTGGTGGGACGAACATGCATCCTCTCTGAGCTAGCCGAACAGTTACGTAGCGAGCGAGTTATATATATGATAGATTTCAGAGACAATATAAGCAGAACCAACCAAATTTGGTGAAAGATAAAAGATAAAAGAATGCATAGCAAAAAATATTGCCTAGAAATTTATACCCATGCAACACAGTATAGAATTCATTTTTGATCAGTATTAAGCTGATATTATATATTATATATATCATTAACCTGACAGCGGTTGTGTATATACAAGATTGTGAGGGTATACAAGCTTCTGCTTTCCGAATAAAGCTGCTTTTCTGGTTCAATGTATTTTTTATTTGTTTAAAGTAAATACATATGATATATATAAATACAAATATTTTAATTTAAATCGAATGATAACATATGAGTTATTAAAAAAAGGATCTATGTATGCTGAATTTCAGCAAAATCTACATTTGTGTTGTACACTAAGAGCTGCTCAAAATGTTCCTAGCAACATTTGCCGTCAAATATCAAAATTTTTTTCTGTCTTTCGCCCAGTTTTATTACCCACAATGCTTAGGGTACCGAGTATCTCACAGTCGGTCACACTCGACTGTAAGTTTCCTAATTGATTATGATTGGTTTTCGGTTTGACTGCCAGTGGGAAACCGAGAGAAATTTTGTTGGCCGTTCGATTTAATGATTGTCGACGTGCGACTTAAGGAAATCGATCAGGACACTGAAGTCGCTTGAATGCAAGATCAGTTGAAGTAGTCGGCTTTCGTGGCATGAGGACATTTTATCCCTTAAAATTTCACGTGATTGATCTTCTAACTCTTAAATCACATTGCTCATCAATTCTTTTGACGACAAGTTCTTTGACACTGTGCACGTTGGGTTGTCAACCGTGAGGAGATTAATAGGTCCTTTTGAATTGTCCACCTCGACCGTCTTCCAATAATTAGGCAACAATGCCAGACGATGCATCGGCCAATGCCATTTGAAATCTTGACAAAAATTGTATCTTGACTGTCTCACTTCGGCCTACAAATTAAAGGTCTTCTATCAGAACTACTTTCTTTCAAAACGAACGAAACGAAACGTCGAAGTAATCTGCGAAATCTCAAATGAAATATCATCAGACTTTTTAATGATACGCACCTTTTTTGATACCGTGGCATTTCTCTACACTCAGAAATAAGAAATCCCTAAAATCAATGAAAAATTTAAGGCCATGGTGGACATGATAATCGAGCTCGTAGCCTTAAATTTGTAATAAAAGCCAAACATTAAATTAAATTTTATAATAACAAGTACTTAACATATAACTTTAAAAATGGCTTTTATATACATTACTGACTAGTGTAATATTTTTTTATAATAATAATACTAAAATTTTATCTGCTGTGTAATAACTTTTGAGCTATTCAAAACTCTAGTTAATTGAAAATATAATTTTTATGTGAAATTCTGAGGCATAAGTTAAAAAAGTAAAAAAAAAATAATTATTGTTATACCCGGTACCCAGAGGGTACAAGGACTTTATAACTTAGTGCCAACCGCGAATGTATGTAACAGGCAGAAGGAGGCATCTCCGACCCTATGAAGTATATATATTCCTGATCAGCGTCACCAGCCGATTTAGCTATATCCGTCTATCCGCCCGTGTTAAACAACAGATCTCAGAGACTATAAGAGCTAGAGCTACCAAATTTGGCGATCAAGTTTGTTTTAGAATTTGGCCACGCCCACTTTCCTCTTCGAAGACCATGTAAATCGTATAACTAAGCTACAGTCGTGAATTTCTAAGTCTAATCGATGAAATTGAGTCGAATCGAGTGCACGCATTATTTTACCATTGTCGATTAGGCGGAAATAAAATAACCTTCCTGTCATCAAATATCGGCTTTTAATCTAATAAAAATATAAAAGAATTTCATTGCGCCCTCGGGTGGATGATACATGATGCTAGTTTTGTTACAGATATAAGAAAAAACTAAAACGAATCCACAAATCAAGCTCACACAGTAAGTAAATTAAATGAATAGTTTAATGTGTTTTTACTAAATAGTAAATATTATTTCAAGAAGAAGTATACATACAGTAATTACATTGTGCGCCTAGTATACATATGTATATATAACGATGTTTAATCCCATCAAGTAAAGAAAAAAATTGAATTTGGTCTTTCGATCCGTTTCAAACTTTTTTAATCAGATCGTGCATTAGAACTGATTGTATGTTACAGATTTTGTTTGAATGAAGTCTTCCCTTCTTTCCTTATGTTTAAGTATTAGTGTGCTGGATTTCGTGGTACTGTTTATTCTTGACCCAAGCTTCTTGGATTTGTGTATCTGTTTATGAAATGCGCGAGAGACTAAAGTGTCAGAGCAGCGANCGCGAGAGACTAAAGTGTCAGATCAGCGAATTTATTTGGTGACAAAAGTTTACAATTGGTATTTGCTGATGGATACGTTACCTCCCCCATCACTTAGACAAAAGCATATTATAATTATGTGATTTTGGGGTAGATGTTGGTAGATCTTAATTTTTTAAATAAATAACTACACAGATATTTAAGTAGTCAGATAATTGCATAGGTATAGCTACAGTAAATGGCATAAACGTGATCATATTCGGGATACCACATGTCAAGTCTAATAACGGCATACGGTTAAACTAGAATCAGGGATTGAAATTTCAAGCGAAAGATGAAGTAGTCACGATCTAGCTGTCTGTCAGTAGTTTGGGCATTTTCGTGCTGCTTGTGCATATTTCAGGCGCAACTGTGTAATTTTGTAACTAAGTGACCACGATCTTTCCGTCTGTCGGAATTAAGTAGATTGCGATGCTTGCGCTCCTGATTCTTTCAGTAATATTTTATTTCCACGAGAGCATCGGAACTAATAGATACTTCTCATATTCAAATATCCTAAGTTCGACGTCGATTATATTGGGTCTGTTGAATGGAGAGATCTTAGTTCTTCTCGTGAACAGCACGTTGTTGTCCGTTTAGTAAAGCTCTTTAGGCCGCTAGTATTAAAATCACAAGTAACGCTTGGGAATGGTCCTAATACTAGCAGTATTCTGTGTCTGCGTAAACTACCGCTATCACTTCTTCACTTTTAAGATATTTTAATATGTTGCTTATGTTGATTAGCCGGGGTTTTATTTTTGGAAAATTGGAAAAATGGTTCAGAAGGTAAAGCTAGATTGATCTATATTGCCTGAGTGTTTTTGCCTCCGTCGTGTTTTGCGTTCTGCAACTCTTCTTGCAAGTTTGTTCGGTGTGATGATTGTTTTCTAACGTCTAATCTGCCAAGTAATAAATGTAAATATAAAACCTGGAATTTTGTTGATATTGATTTTTTTCATAAGACCAACACCTCTCCAATTCCTGCTCTCAAATATTTTTCATATCGAAGTCGCCATATTAATTTTTGCGCCTTTTCAATGAGTTTGATTTGCGTTTATAATAGTTACGAAATGGCATAGAAAAATATAGCATTTAAAAAAAGCAAATTAAATAATAACAGACTTAGATCTGATTATTGTTTAATGAATGACCATAAACTAGCATTAGAAATTCCCAAATGATAAGATAGGGCGATTTTACGCCCAATAATATTAAACTAAAACTTGCTTTCTTCTGGACCTTGGGGCATTACGGTCTGAACACTCGGGTGCCTTTTACGATACCAAGAACGTGCTTGTTAGGGTCAGATGCTAAAGAGTTATGTTCCACCAAATATACTAATATTGAGCTGCTCGATTAATGATTTTATTTAGTACACAACGTTGTTACGGGTTCATGCCTTTCATGAGAAGTTATACAGTGGTATAAAAACTAAAGGTAAGTAGGATTTAGTGTTTCTACATGGTACGTGGAAATTTAATTATAGCCTCTATAGTCGTCTGCTCTCCACATCACCTCAGATCAGGGTTTATATAAAGGTGAGGTTAATTAGCAGATGAGGGTAACCTTAGTTTTACATCCCAATTAAAGCCGCGTAAAACGCATAAGCGAGAGGAGCCGAGGCCACTTGGCACTTTCTGCGGAGTCGCTACAAGCTAGTGAGACACCAAAACGACACGAAGCCGCACCACGCCGCCTCAACTGACTGAAACACAAGAGGAGCCCGGATGATGGGGGCCACAACAAAACACAAGCAGATCAAGGAGAAGACTAGACGTAACCATAACATTGTAACACACAGCGCCATTGGATGTGGACAACAATGAGGCCGGCCGTGGACATACATACATATATAGTCGATATTTCTTAATGATTTCTCTTCTTCGATAGCGCAGCGTCTATGTATAATTAATGAATATATTAGATATGTTTAAAACTTTATTTTTTTGTTGATTACATAACCTTCTAGATATGTATGTATATATATACATATATCGTGTGGGGAGGACCCAGCGGATGCCCGGCTTTAAACGCATCCGCTTTTACCATGTGTAAATTTAAATCTAATTTTGTCCTTGTAGCTATTCTCATTGCTAATTCTTTGCGGTTCTCCCAGCCACACTTCATATATATATATAAACACACCTAATATATATATATATATATATATGTATATGTTTATATGTATATATGTATATATATATATATATATACCAACACATAGATATATATTTTTTGTAGTAGTCTTAATTAAACGATAATTATGTAATAGTTATTTTGTGAAAATGTAAAGAAACAGAACCGAAATGGCAAGCAAGAGCTACAAACAGAATAAATAGCGCAAAAAAAAAAGTTGTCGAGTTCCTTCGTTCCACCGATATCAGTCTAATTCACATGAAATAATAAATTAAGTGAGCTCAAAAAGTTTGGTTGTCGTTGATCACATATAATCCATGTTGGCATGGACAAATCACCTTAAATTCTTGTTGGCATGGACAAATTACTGATCTACAAAGGTGTTTTCAATGGGGAGTACTAACGTTTTCAATAAGTTTTGGGATGGCTAATGACTTAAAGCTTCCTCTGTAGTTGATGGTATCTGCTTTGGTATCTTTTTTGTGGAGTTCCTGTCGAATGATTCCTTCCAAATAAGAGGGAATCGGGAGGATTCTAATGAAAAGGTAGAAGGGGATTGCACAAGGTCTCGGCACAATAGCTAAGCAAATAGCGTGGAATTCCATCGGGACCTGGCGAACATACCGGCATGTCACGTTGAAAATCCAAAAGACACGAGCCTTCATTTAAACTAGGACTAATGTTAACTTCGATTTGGTCATGGTATATAAATAAGTCTGGTTTCAGTAAAATTATAAAAACAAGTTGAATGAAAAAAATGAGCAAAAAGATCGGCGATTGCCTGATCATTGCTGTCGTATCTCTTAATAAAAACGAGGAAGGATGTGTTTTATGCTAAAATATAGTGTTGACAAAATTATAAAACCGTTTTAAGTCCTTCTGAACCCTGCAACGAGTCAAATTTTTTTAATAACACTTCCCGTTAATCACTATGAAATAAGACTTATTTTCCGTCTCTCACATAATAAATCATATAATCACATCAAAAGTAGGATGATAGGAATCGTCAGTGGCGCCATTCTAACCAAACTGACTTATTCCGGATCCGGAGACAAAGCTGAGATGGAGCATGCGATCTAAGGAATTTCGAGAATAGTTGACTTGAGACAGCGAAATGTAAAAGAGTATTCAAGCATAGATTTTTCATAATGTAGCTCCAGGGATGTTAAAATCACCTAGAACTGACTCTGGCCTGAAGTTAGCAGAGCAAATCGGTTAGACATTTATTTTGAAAGATGACATATCCCTAGCATAAGAAGATGTACATTTTTCCACCTTTATTTTAATTTTTTCGGCATATGTTTTGCCTTGAATATAGGCAATTACATCTTCAGATGTTTGAACAGGGGAAACAAGGGAAACGAATATCTGTTTTGTTTGTGGTACAGACTGGTTGTCTGTTTTACCAATTTTGGCCGGATGTCTGAGCCTGATACCCTGGGGATTATTTGGAGCAGGTTTCTGTGTGGTCATTGATTGTGACCTCCCAGCGGACACCATTTAATGCAAGTATAATAAAAAAAAGAGAATATAAATGTATTCTTGCATAATGCATAGTGCAAAGATTTTTTTCGACTATATATTAGTATGAGAATGGCAACATATATTATTGTTATTTTTTATTTATTTTTTATTAATGATTAATTTGACAGATTATATAAATGTTTAGCACAAAATAGGAGAGTTTAGAAGGACGCCATGAATCGGAACGCCACAATATTGGCAAAATGTATTACTCAGACGCTAATTTTAATACATGACCAAAGAGATACGATAACTGAAACATCTGGTTAAAGGTATCACAATTCATGAGCAGACTCCGTACGATATCGATAGGATATATTGTGCCATTGATGTAATTAAATCAAAAATAATAGGTACAATGATGTTCAAGGAAAAAGATAATGATTCAATTATAAATAAATTGCAGGCTTCTATTGTACAGGCTTCCAGTACAGCAAAAAGGAAAAACGGCCACACAATTCACAACTGAAGTCGATTATTAACGAAAAATTCTAGAAACTTAGTTTATCAATGAAGAAATTCCAGCAGATCAGGTAGATAAATTAAGCACAAGAGAGACAATAGATGTCCTGATCAAGAAAGCTGATATTCGGAGAATAAGCCAAGAGGTAATACAGTCTAAAATGTTAACCTCAATTGAGATAGATACGTATATACATATATAATTCCATACAATTTTTACATAGTACAGTATACAAAACCCAGTGATGGAATAATACGCATAGATTTTATTCAAAAATTTAATTGTAGATTAGGGCTCATGCCATCAGAATATTGGCTTACAATTGGACCCAATAATCTAAACTATACGATTCATGTTCCCATACAATTCTGGTAATACAGGCGGGCTCCGGTTTGCACTTTCGCAAATTTCTTGCGATTTTCTTTTCAAACGGATGTCGGTGCTCTTGTACCCGCAAAACGCAAACTTCTTGCGATTTGAAAAACAAGCAAGTTTTGCTTTGAGAAATAAAAAGTAAAAGCTATTTTCAACATAAAATCCAATCTTACTTTCAAAAGACAAAAATAGTTGACTTATTGGTCTATTAACGATTATTCCACACCATCATTAGATCTAGCTAGTATGCATTTATTTAAAAAAATGTTATTTTCTGACCCCACCTCGAATTCGGAAAATAAAATATTTGTCGCCGGCACACATCATCTTGCGATTTGGCCAGGGCTGCCATACTTTCGAAGGAAAGAAAACAACTGGTCGAAAAATTTATAAAATGAAGTGGTGGATATTAATATTATTAAGCAAACGTAAAATAAGGTTTTAATAAATAAATCAGATTAATTTCATTGTTATTTTACTATTTAAAAAATGTTTAAAAGTCATAGAGACCTCTAGAACTAAAACCGTTTAAATAGTGGCAGCCCTGTTGGACCGAAAAAAAAAAAAAAAACAATTTCTGCCTTTATTTCGCTTTAAAACAAATCATTCATAAAATAAATTGTAAAACATTTTGTTTACTTCTGAAAACAACCAAGTCAGTTGTTTGAGGAGTAAGCACTATTATATATTCCGATAACAAAGTAAAGACAAAAAGTTTGCGAAGTCCAGAGCACGCGGTAACAGAATCGCAAGATTTTGGCCAAAACGCAAGTCGCAAAAACAGAGTGAAAACCAGAGCCCCTTGATAATTTAATATTTCTAACTGAAGATTGCATACTAATTTCAGGAAATTAATACTTTTATTTATGTTGCAAATACTGTTGCAACATCTCAAAACGTATTCATCCGATTACTAAATCAACCAGTACCGATTAATTACTTAGTAAAAATAATCTAATGTATGAACCATTTTTATTACTACGATGTAGTTCAAACAAACACAGGAAACAGAGGAGAAGCTGTGATATATCAATTATTCAAAAATGTTGGACCAACTTTCAAACCGAACTGATTATGCAGATATGTATATTTATTCGGTATTGCAACCAAATCAATTTCAACAAATAAAAAGTTTAAAAAGCTAAGATTGAGGGAATCTGTTTACATTAAAAATTATAGAACTCCTCATAGCCAAGGATAACAAATTTAATACAAAGTACAGAAATTGATCGACGACATGGTGGTCATAATATAATAGCGAAATTTATCAGTTCCACAAAAAAATCAAGATTACAGTTTGATCTACAAATAGCGAAAAATTAATTTCAAAGAATGATAACTATAGCATTCTCGTGACTGGAACCTTTAGAAGCATTTCATTATACGGATGACCTAATAGTGATTGGTTGTTGAAAAACCTTTCTAGTAAAAATGCTAGTAAACAAGCGTATGGAGCGGTTTTATCTCAAAACCACAAAGATGTTCATTCACCGAAGGTGATAGTAACAAAAGCACAACTGAACAACCCGAACAACCTTTTTTCGATGGTTAGTCCCAGTTTAAAATTGACACTAATGTGGCTTAATTGGAGAAATATAATTTTGCGGTAGAGTATCTAAAGGGTCCAAATATTCAGGTGATAACGTATCACGTTATCAAGAATAACCATAAAAAATTACAAAATGTTACCGGTAATATAAAGAAAGGCACTACAAGATTACAAAGAAGATAAAAATGCTAAGATACCACTTCGGAACTTTTCCAAAGGCTTAAAATGCTGGCCGGTATAAATAAAATCAGCCAACAGAAAGTGGAACCGTAGGATAATATCTTTAAACATCTTTTCATTGATAATTTGAAAAAAATATGGTTTTCTCCACCTCTTACGTTGCCTCTTTTGCCGGAGCATTGACCGGAGGGATGACCAGCTGGGTGGAAAAATCATCCATCCCCCTGTCGGGCCATCCAACGCTGGCCCACCCTTTATCTAAACAGTGTCCCCAATTTTCGTCAGCGGAGATTGTAATATCTCGCCTGGTCCTGAGCTGCCTTTTTCATGTATCTCCTGACTAGCTCGCAGATCTGGCCATTTCCAGTCTCACGTTCTTTGATCTGCACCTGCGATCTGAGCAATCATTGTTTTCACAGTTCTCCGTTGGATTTGGATTTCTTGCGGTGTTTACTGTGCCGTCAACTGGCGCCTTACGCCTAGGTACTAAAATACAATTTTTAACACTTTTCTTGGCCATCGGGGGCGCTGAATTTTGCCATTTATCTCTACCCAATGGTTTTTTTTCAACGTTTTCATTAAGCTGGCTTCGCTTACATTTCAAGCAGCAGGGGCGTTAAGTTAAGATTAAGATAACATAATAAATTCCGGCTTGAACCTCTTATACCAGGAGGCCACTCCCAAGTACTCGCGCAGTTCGTATAAGTTTGTTGGTTTTTTTACTTCGGCTATGGCCGACACCTAATTATTGTAATTCCATTCGGAAAAACTGGCACTTATCTTCAGCTTAGCTTCCCGTAGTCTTATGAGCACCTCCTCTTCAAGGTTCACATTTAGGCGTCTAATGATAATAATGTCATCCTGTTAAGCGAACGCGTGTTGTGTGTTTTCTGGTACTATGACTTGGTCTAGCGCTTATTTTTTCACGCAAAGTCTGCCGCCCGACGTCCTTTTTACCGAAATGCTGTATTAAGGCTTAGTTTGTTACCTGCGATACTTAGCCATTATATATATAATATATATAAATATTTTGTCTTTCAACTTAGCACGAACTCGGGTCCTCGGCTTTCCGCTCTTGTAGATCATGACCACGTTGGCAGCTTTTCACATCCTTGGGAATTTACCCAATCTCATAGCAGCGTTCATGAGAAGGAACATGAAGAGCAACTCAGGATTGGAGAGGAGCTTGTGATGCCTATGGACCAGGAGACCTATGTTTTTTGAGACACCATGTGGGTTTTTTTTTCTCCTAGGGTTATTGGGGCAGTAGCCAGGTCATTAGATGACTTCAGCAATTATCTTCCGCCTCTCCACACAGCTGTTTGGAAAGGTGTAAAACGCTCTCCCAGACTGCAAGAAAAGACTTTTACCTCTGCGGACACACCCTGTCCAGTAGTAAGCGAGCAAAGGAGCCGATTGCCTTCCTGAAGGAAAACTAAGGCACTGCAGGGCAATTATATTTACCAGTAAGATTCCACAGAGCATAGTTTGCGTTCTGATTTGGTGTGGCCTCCTCCAGCTACTTATGCAGGGAGTTTTGACGATGGGCATTAAGCAGCCTTGCTAATCTGTTGCCCAATCTGCGGAAGATCCTGTCCATAATGGCGTCCTATCGAAGCCGTACGTTATTCCACTTGCTCAACAAATTGTAATGGTTGCTCGTTGCCATAGTATCGAAATCTCCAGTCGCGTACCTGCTCCGCTACTCTCGCGTAGTCGGGATTGCTGGTTTTCACTTCGGGGCGTCTTTCTCTGCTTTGTATTTGCTTGCTATTAATCCCTCTACGTCCCCTAGACATAGATTCAGGCCGGGGATTCTTTGATAAATATCTTGGTTGGACATTAAACTCTATCGTACTACTCCTTCTTGGTGTCCTTCCCCATTTTTATCCCCTAGATCCTATTCTCACAATCACGTTGGGAGTCTGATGTGACGTACTGCTTTGCGGGGTTCTTGCTTCCTACGTGATCGTACAGCTACCTCACCAAGTTTGAATGTTCTTTCCACCAAATTTATAAACCGTAACTGCCCGTGACCAATTATTATTATAAATTTAAATATGGATTATTATTGGTAAGTCAGTTTATTTAGATTTCTTGAATCACACTTGTGTCTCCTTGCGCTCGCGCCTGCTGTGGCGGCGACCCTCCTCCTCGCTTGGCCGGACGGTCGTCTCGCTGGCGAGAGCTAGCAGGTCGTACCGCTACTGCTACATCTAGAGCCCTCTCATCCACTAGATTAGGATCTCGTCGGCTCTGGGTATCTTCTGGCCGACGACTAGATAATCACGCACGACTTCTGCAGCATGACTCTATAGTCCTTGACAATCCACACCGTTTGACCCTTGCTAGAGGACTTCGCCGTTCTCTGCTTCTTGGTCCTGGACCTGTGATACTTAGTCCATAAGCCTTGATACTTGAACCTTGATCATTTTCCCTGATTTTCGATCCAGGGTCCATTTTTCCTAGACCTTGATTCTTAACTCCTTGCTGACTACTTCGCGGACGTATTCGATTTGATTCTCGCCACACATAATTTCGTCCACTCAATTTTGCGTTGGGCACTGATAGTAACAGAATCATAATTTAGGATGCTATCTATACGATCTGAGGGTTTATAACCGTAATAGTTAAACATATAGCTAAGGAAACTTACTTCAGACTGTGTAAGCTGACATTTGATCAGGTTGATGCTATGGTGCTGAAGAACTTTCAAGTCAGCCCGAAAGTGTTCTTCATCGATGACGGACTTGGGCATGTGGAATGTTTTTCTTTTTGTTTTGTTTTGGATATGCACACAGGCAGAGGCATGCGGGTGTCAAAGGCAAGAAATCGATCGATTTGTCTTGAGATTGCAATTTTGACAAAAAATCCACCCCAATGATGGCAGTCTGGAAGTCCGCAATGATGAATGGCCAGGTAAAATTTCGGCGGAGATGAATGGGTGATAGTCTGGTTTGCTGTATACAATGTCTGATTGCTTAGGGTGGCTTATTATTAAGAACACAATTGTCAGTTTCGTGGGAAACCTACTTACTTAAAAACACGACCTATTCAGACAGATTTCGTCCTCTTAAACTTATATATTTATTTTTTTTTTTTTACATTGATGCACTGCGGTCAGTACACTCAAGTGGCCCTTCGATACCAAGCACGTGCTTGTAAGGGTTAGGTGTTATGTAGGCGCGAAAAAGGAAGTATAGATAAAGGAATGCGATGAAACTATGCTACATTAAATAGTCTAATAGCGCACTGCTCGATTGCTTGCTTGCATGTGTACTAAGTGGGTTAGGATTAATGTTTTTAGTTTCGGAAGGCTATCTACAGATGATATTATGTGGTACAAGTCATTATAAAGGGTTCATAAAGGGTTCATGCATTATAAAGGGTTCATGCAATTCGTAAGAAGTTCTACAACGGTGCAAAACTAAAGGTAAATAGGACCTAGTGTTTCTACAAGGTACGTGGAAATTTAGCTGACCTAATAGGTCAGGTTATATGAGAAAGTGATGCCTAGCATCGTTCTACGGTTTGCTAAAGAAGGTAGGTTAATTGGGAGAAGTCTGTTGGAATAGGAGGTAACCTTAAGTTTACATCCCAGTTAAGGCCACGTAGAGCGAAAGTAAAAAGTTCTTTTGAACTGATTCAATGCGTTTGCCATGAACATCGCACTAGGGACTCCACATGCAGGATCCGTACTCTAGGATAGGACGGACTAACGAAGTGTACAAGTTCTTCGTAACATAAGGGTCATCAAATTCCTTTGACCACCGTTTAATAAAACCAAGCACACCCCTGGCTTTATTCACAATTCACGAAATATGATCAATGAACTCAAGTTTAGGATCTAGGCGGACACCCAAATCGTCAACTAGAGTGATT
>VNKC01004056.1:0-18467 GCA_008042775.1 Drosophila pectinifera | reverse complement strand
ATAGGCAAATCATCTTTTTTATTGGTCATTGCAAAAGCTGATAGTAAGTGTACTTCTCAGCAAAAGCGTTAGTTTTGCGGATCATTAACTGTATTGAGGGAAATTGCTATCCATTCTGCATTAAAGCGCCACTAGAACCGAATTGACTTGCATCTGCGTCATTCAAAGCCTTGCTACTATGACATAGTATTTGATAAAGCACCGCATATTTCACAATAAGGGATTAGAAAGTTAAAGACAGCAATAACTTTCTCGTCAGTTGTGGCTATGATCGCATTTTTAATCATGCTGTCCCCCATGTTATTTGTAATCCAGCCTTCGACGTTGTGCTTAATACGATTTCCAAAGTCTTGATTCCATCGTTTTTCTACTAGCTTGGCACGATTATATCGTTTATGTATACTACGATTGTCTGATTTTATATAGGTTCTCTGTCTATTGGCACATGAAAAAGTCCGTTCATTATGTAAAGAGTGGTAAAGATTGTCGATCCCTGCAATCATCGCCAATTAGGCTTATTGGCAAGTTACTATTCCATTGGTTAAGTTTTCAATAGTTGCAACAAAATCTCTTCGATTCATTTTTTAGATCAATAATACAGGCAATGAATACTTTGACCAACTTGGTACAATTATTTCCTCTGTAAGCCATTCGTGCAATAGTTTTCATTTAATCAATTTGTTGTTCTACAAAGTTCGTTGTGGGTGATGATCTTTACATTCACAAAAGACGCTATGGACTTTGCTGGCTCGTAATCTTTACCTATATTTTCTATCCATACCGAACTCTCTTTCATCAGTCTTAAATACGACTCCTTTTGAATTGATAGATTGAAACATGTATGGCGTAGTCAAACTCAATCTGTTTAGCTACCTAAAAAGTTCCAGTAAAGCAAATGGCATCTGCCTGAAGACTGAGATGAAAGCATCCAATTGTCTCTAGCACACCTTTACCGATACTTCTGCGATGTTAAACTACAGGCTTGAGCTCCCAATAATACAAACTTCTGGAAATGTCCTTCCTCATTAACAGCAAATCGCATCCCGAATCCTTTACTTTCAGTTTCAGCTATTTTCTTGTTGTAAATTTACCTTTTCTAACGTCAGTATTGATTTTCTTATACTCGCAGTTAATGCACTAAAAGCAATTACTCTTATTTATCTTACCATCTGGTATGCTCTCTACGCCGTACGAAACCAAACTCTTCTCATAAAAATCTATCGATTTACGGATTTATAATTACTTTAAGCTACTTGATAAATTACAAAAGCCAATGGGCGGTTTAGTGTTGCCAAATACGAATTTTTCACAAACTCAAGCAGCTTTTCCTTATTGATTACATCGTAGATTTTCTTTCTGGCCTTCGAGTAAACTTTAGTCTCTTCTCGTCGCTGAGGCTCCTTTTCCTTACGGACTCGGTCGATCATGACCCTTTCTTTTGGGTATTTTCACGTTGGCTGCGTTTCCCTACTCGTCGCTGATGCTCTTTTTTAAGCATTTCCTCATCGTTCTTCTTGTCAAAATTCACCACTCTTACTATCACACTGCCTTATCTCCTCTACGTTAACTGCACCCTATAATCATAAAACATTTGCCGAAATTCCTCCAGATGTGTTTTCGTCGAATTTTCATTTTCCTCGTCCGCCAATTCGTCTAATTCGACGCTCTCGTGAAGTCTCCTTGCTTTTCACAATGTTTTCCGTTTCTGCTATTACTGAGTTTAAAATTTGTATACACTGTATACTCTTTAATATCTGTGTTGTGCGAATTTTATATGTTCATGAATTTGCTGCCTACATTATTTCAGTTAAAAAATTCTTCGAGTGCATTAGCCTCGGCTAATTCATACATTTTTTAAAGACGCACCAAAATGCATTCAATCGCTTTATTACCTAATAATCGCTTAATTAATTATAATCCGATTATACTTAAATTAGCATAAAACGTCAGCTCAAGCCTATTTATTTGTTTATTCTCTTTACTTTATACCGAAACTGACAACTGTCTTAACCTTGCTCTCAATCGGAGATAGGATCTCATTCGGCTTTTCCTAACAGATCTCAGGGTAATAAGATGATAACTCGATCAATTTCTCGTAATGCAGCAAATCAGAATCAAAGTTCTGATCAACATTCACAACAAGAAGTTAAGAGCGTTGATAGCTCTGATTTAAGAACTGTTAGCGACGGTCGAGTGGAACAAATATTTCAGCGATCAAAGCGAGCTTTTCAAGCAAGCATGGCTCAAGCCATGACAGAACAGAGAACGTTGGCGTTCACTCAATTGAATAGATCGACATTTGGAAATAATGGTCAACGTGAGCCTCAGTAAGAAATGCGAACTAATTTCGTTCTTCAAGGTTCCGAGATCAACTCAGAACATAATAATACGCAGCGAGGTAGGACATCTCCAGATACCCGTAGCGATCGGAGTGATCTTTCTTTGGATAGGCCAGATAGGATCTCAAACATCATATCTAATTGGCGTATCAAATTCAGCGGATCAGCTACTGACATTGCCATTGAAGATTTTCTTTACCGTGTAAATTGCCTAACACCACAGTGCTTAAACGGAAATTTCGAAATACTTTTCCATTTTGCTAGTTTTTTGTTTGCAGGACCAGTTCTATCATTTTATTGGCGTGTTCATAGATCAGAGGATAATATCAGTTGGAACAAATCATGTAGGCGCTTAAAGGAAAGATATCAGGATCAAATTAATTTCCGATCGCGAAATTAAAAGCATTATGCGTCACCGCAAACAAGGTAGTAATGAAAGTTTTGATGACTTCCTTGATGCAATGCTTTCCATTGCAGATTCCCTTCGTGAACGCATGCATGACAATGAGATAGCCATTGAGGTTCATCACAATCACAGACTTAGCAACTTTGCGAAAGGAATGTCACCGTCACAAAGAATTCTTTCGCAACATTCGGACAAAACCAATTCAACGTCCGAACTTGAGCAAACGTTTTGTTAACGCAATTCTTCATGAAGATGATTCTAAAAACCTTCCTGAAGAGGAACCTGATGTTGATGACGATCGAAAGATCAAATGCTGGAACTGTGATGAAACAGGTCACAGATACCATGATTGCCTTAAAGCTCGACGTATTTTTTGTTACAGTTGTGGTACTCCAGTTGTGCATAAGCCCAACTGTGCAAAATGTAAAACGGTATCGGAAAACTCCAAACAGGAGCAGTGTGCAGAAAATGGATGTCCCCCAGTAGCTTTGAATAAAGAAACCGTACCATCGGCATATGATTCTCCATCCATTTCGCCTGATCTGATGTGTCAACAAACCCAATCTATTAAGCCATGTGCGTGTGCAAGAGTATGCAAAGGGTAGATCGCAAATCTATAACATCAATTTTATTTTCAGTCGCAAACATATTTCTTCACTGCGAATGCGCAAGTTTTGGTTTCGTAAACGATCATTCAATCGTGTCACTGTATCGAGATATATATTGAGATATTTGGTCACCCATATCTAGCTCTCCTGGACAGTGGTGCCAACAAAAAAAGCGTTACCGGTGGTGAGCTAGCGCAACAAATAGTTTTAGCGAAGCCATTTAATAAATTTAAATCTGTGGTACGAACTGCTGATGGCCAAATTCAAACTGTGCAGGCACGATTCAAATTCCCTTGACTTATAACTTATAACTTATAACTTAATTCACACCTATTTTGAATTCTTAAAAATTCCTTCCATAAAGGAAAAAGTAATATGCAGAATGGATTTTTGGCGAACATTTGGAATTTCCATTACCCATTCATTCTCGATCAACGAAATCAATTGTGAGGAAGACTCTGATCGTGCTTTATTATCTGACTTACAAAAGTCCAAACTGCAAAAAGTCATTGACTTTTTCCCATCGATCGAGGTGAGTGTTTAGGATTGACTACATTGATAGAACACAACATCGATACGTCCAATGCTAAACAAATCAAACAAAGATTTTATCCATTACCGTCATCTAAGGAAAAGCTTTTGTTTCTTAAAATCGATCGCATGATTATGATGGATGTCATTGAAGAAGCTTCTCCAGTCACCTTGCACGTCAAACGTGGCAAGGTATGATTTTGTCTTGATGCTAGAAAATTGAATGCAGTCACTGTAAAGGACGCATACCCAATTCCTATAATGGAGGGGCTCCTAAGTCGCCATCCACCAGTGCATTGCACTTCCAAAATTGATCTCAATGATGCTTTGGCAGATCTGTTTAGATCAAGAATCTTTCACTGTTCCAAACAGGCCGCTTTATCAATTCAAAAGAATGCCTTTTGGAATGACCAACGCTCCACGAACTATGTGTCATTTAATGGATCATATTATACCCTACCAATTGAAATCAGATGTTCTTGTCTATCTCGACTATCACCTTTTGCATCTTTCTGAAGTAGCCACGCAATTGCATAAATCTGGATTGACAACTAATGTTCTGAAAAGTCAGTTCTGCCTTAAAACAGTCGACTATCTTGGTTACCTAGTAGACGAAGGAACACTTCAAGTAAATCCAAACAAGCGAATTCCCAGTTCCTAAAACTCAGAAACAACTGAGGAGATCATTTGATTGGAATGATCAGGTTCAAGAGGCTTGCGAGAATATCAAGGTTAAGTTATGTTCTGCTCCTTGTCTTGTTAACCCAAATTATGACAAACCTTTTATCGTGCAGTGCGATGCATCACTTCATGGTGTTGGTGCTGTTCGAGCCCAGTGTGACGATTCTGGTTGTGAATGTCCAATTGCATTTACGTCCAAAAAACTGAATAAAGGCCAACGTAACTATACAGTTACAGAACTCGAATGCATAGCGATAGATTTGGCGATTAAATAGTTTAGGATGTACAGTGAATTATCGACTACTCAAGTCTTCGATGGCTTATGAATCAATCCGATCTTATCTTATTCTTTCAAAATAGAACACCGCAATGGATCCGAAAATATAGTAGCAGACGCATTGTCTCGATCGATCAAAGAGATAGATGAAATTGTCGCAGTAGATTTTTAAATTCGTCCCGAAATTGATCTTTCATCAAACTCATTCCAGTCGGAAGAGTATAAGTTTTTATCTTCAAACTTTCCAGACCTTCGAGTCGTAGACGACCACTAAAGTTGTCATCAATATATTGCGGGATGAAATCTTTTCATGCTTTGGTGTTCCTGAAACAAAAGTGAGTGATAACGGAACTCAGTTTAAAAACTGCGATTTCTCTGACTTTCTTTCGAAATATGGCGTTCGTCATATGTTTACTGGTGCCTATGCTCCTCAATCTAACGGATCTGAAAGAGTAAGCCGTTCCATTAATGCTGCCTTAAGAGTTTACATTCGCTCCGACCAACGCGATTGGGACGTATTCTTTAGTAGCATTTACTTCGTAACTCAATTCACCAATCCATCGGAATATCGCCATATCAGGTCGATTTCGGTCATCACATGATATCCCACGGTCAGGACTTCAAACTGTTGCGAAAGCTTGGCTTACTCGCCAAAGGTGAAGTAAACTTATCAAGAACTGATGAATTCCAGAAAAACCTCTTAAACATTGGTAAACATTTGAGTAAGGCTTTTGAAGCAAACCAAAGGACTTATAATCTTCGAGCAAGACCCCGATCTTTTGAGGTGGGCCAAGTTGTGGTTAAAAGGAATTTCGCATTGAGTAATACAGCGAAAGATTTCAATGCGAAATTAGCTCCTGTAGGCATTAAGGCTGGAATAAATTACACAGTTTTAAACAGTCACTTTATCTATTAGAGGACATAAACAGCAAAGAGCTTGGGAACTTACTTGCAAAGGACATTTGGTAATTGCTTTTAAGTCCTTTTTCAGTTTTTATTGTTAGTCACAGGGACTAAAAATTAAATCAGTGGCTGTGGGAGTCTACATTTTTGCCCAAGTTAACACCTGCAAAAGTATGTTCTCGGCTAATATTTGGCAACGATCCAAATTAGTGAAGATTCGATCCTGGCCAATTTAAATATTGATTATGCAATCTTGTCAAAATACCAGATAAATTCCTGTCAAAGTGAAAAATTAATACTAGTGCATCATTGAAATCGGCTAGTTAATCTTTAAAGAGACTCTGTCATTGAATAGTGTAAATTGTGCTTAATACATTGCTGGTAAGCTTTTTCGTGTGTTCGATCGCCTTTAGCTAATAAAATTTCCCGAAAATAGGTGTTTGTGTTCCGCCTGTGCATCACATAAGCAATTGGAGATTGCACACGTGGAATTCTTTGGCCTCATAGCATAGATTGCTGACTCTGATTTCGCCGCTAGTGATTTTGGCCAAGTGTTTTCGGTGCGTTTTGTGCATGGCGCTGCTATTCGCAGCAAGTCCCTGCGTGCAGTCGGAGCATACGCCGCTCTCAACAAGACGCTACGGCTTACCATCCCCTGTCGCAAGCAAATTGCAGATTTTTGGGTCTCACATTTGGTGTCTCGCTCTTCTTCTTCGTCGCTGCCAGTGGCGCAACTTGTGGAGCACCCCGTTTCTTCTTCGCGTGTGCACATCGGATCGGTGCGCCGTCTTCTTCTTCAATCGCTGCCAGCGAGAGGCAGGCATTTGCGCACATCGGATCGGTGCATCTTCTTTCTTGGCCTCAACGAGAAGCCATTTGCAGCCCGTTTTGTGTTCTCGACGTTTCCAGCGTTGCTGAAGCCGTTGTCTAAACTTGAGTATTCGTAGTTTAGCTTTGATTTTTTTGTATATATGTATGTTTAAGATGCCGTACTTATAATTCTCTACGATTTCATTTAGCTTTAATTGTAGGATGCTCTGCTAAATATATATTTCTGCCTTCCCCATTAAGTAATACAGCATCTCATCAGTCATCAGGCCTGCTGACGTCGAGGGATTTAACGTAAGTACGGCATAGTCGTGAATAAACAATCAAAAGAACCAATAAAATATATATATTGCCAGAACGTCCTCAATCTTTTGCTAAAGTAAGTTAAGTTCATTAAATTTAAATGTAAATAAAAAGTCCATAGTGTTTATTTATTTGCTATAAGACAAAGTCAAAGAAACAAAATATTGGAGAGTCGTTAAAAAATTGCATTAAAATAAGATAAATGCAAAACTAAATCGAAGTTTAAGAAAAAAATTAATAATATTTGCAAATATAATAATATATGAACAAAAAATTACAAGAATAACGGTTTTATAAAATAAATATCGTAATTTGTACAACGCTCAACGAGTGTGTTCGTTAAAATTTAAAAAAGATATAAAAGTCATTGAGACCACTGGAATTAAAGCTGTTTTAAGAGTGGCAGCCCTTTTGTACCGATAAATAAACAATTTCTGCCTTTATATGGCTTTAAAATAAACAATTCATTCCGTGTACTTCTACAAGCAACGAAGTCTGTTGCTTGAGCAGTAAGAACTTTCAAATACTCCGATAACAAATTATGACAAACAATTTGCGGAGCACGCAAAAACGGAACCGTAAGTTTTTGGTCAAAACACAAATTGCAAAAATAAAGTGAAAATAGGAGCCCCCCTGATTATTTTCAATTTTGATATACATGCATATATAATACAAAGGTTTTACCGATATCCCAGACTGTTATGTAAAATTAACGATCGCTCTTATAGTAGCGATCTAATTTGTATGCACCCAATTAAAATTAAAAATATGATCTTTAAACAGTACAAAATATATAATAATAATAATATATAATAAATGTCTTATGCGAATATGATTGAAAAATCATATTATTTTTCCTAATAATTTTCAGGTTGTTTCTATGGCAGGAATATGATATAGTAGTCAGATTTTTATTAAATTAAAACAGAAATCGTAAATACATACAAATATAAACAAGTAGATTTTTAAAATTTTGAAAACAACTAAGTTACAAAAATATGATTGTTCCAATTACAGAATTACAGTATTGTCGCCCGATCCGGCCCTGTCCGACATATATATAGTATAGTCAATGAAATTAGGGCTTTTAAGAAAACTGAGAGACAAACAAGTTTTTAGTTGTAGTTGTTTATTATTGCGCATAGCAACTAACCCTTTGATACTTTCATTATGATTAATGTATTTATCTAAAACGAAATATTTGTATACGACGCATACCTACGAAGGTATTTAGGGTATGTGCTCGGAGCTTGGCATTAAATTTGTGAAAATATTCCCTTTTTTGTTACCCTTACTTTGTAGACATAAACTTGAAATTTTTGCTTTTACGGAATCCACCCCACAAAATTCCACCCACTTTCCAATAAAGGAATTTTTACACGAAAGGGTGCCTGCCGTCTACTGCGTTGCCAAGTTGTGGAAAATATTAAAATAACCTCTGTGAGGGTATACAAATACAGCAAGCTAAAAGCATCCATTATGCAATATGTCCATAAATATAAAGTTAAATAAACCCTGACTAATAAATGCGTCTAATATGAAAAGGATTTGGGTTTGCTACGCAAAAAAGTCTTTCAATTTAAACCAATCTGTATACAACTTTTCAAAATTGTCCGTATAATTTTGCAGGTGATTCCATTTGCGAACCAGCTAGATCGGACGATTATTTCATTAAATTGTCATATCAACGATCGGAAATTTAATACGAAATAAGACAGCAAGCAGACTTTGAGAAGCCAAAGTTCTTGCGATTTGATTGGATTTGTTATTATTAAAACAATAAAATTAAATAATTTATTTATTAGAACCTTATTTTACGTTTCCAGAATAATATTAATATCCACCATTTTATTTTATAAGTTTTTCGACCAGTTGTTTTGATTCCTCCAAAAGTATGACAACCCTGGCAGCCAAATCGCAAGATGTTGTTGCCGACGGCAAATATTTTATTTTCCGAATTCGATGTGAGGTCAGAAGAGAATTGTGTATTACATAAATGCGTATTGGATAGATATACTAATGGTGTGGAATAATCAATAGACCAATGAGTCATCTATATTTTTTTCTTTTGCAAATAAGATTCAATAAATGTTTACATTTAATTTCGCAAAACTTGCCCGTTTTTTAAGTCGTAAGAAATTGGCGGTTGCAGGAACCAGAGAACTGACATCCGTTTTTGAAAAGTAAATCGCAAGAAATTTAGAAAATGAAAACCGGAGCCAGCCTGATAGATACAATTTTACATATACCCACAAACCTTAAGATATAATGATTTCTTACGTCTAAAAAAAGACATTGAAGCAATCAGTCAATTTATATAACAAAACCTCTTTGTTATATATACCTGGGTGCTCTATAATCTGTTAAGGAAATTAAGAGTAATTCAAACCCGGTTTCCTCAGAAATTCTTCACCTGTCATAAAACTTAAATGGATTTAATTTCTTTTAGCATAAATTATTTTAAATTGGGTTAATCATAAGTTAAATCACTTTTATTGAAAGTTAAGTTTTAAAATATATTAAGTGTGTTTTATGAGTGTATTTACTCATATAGTTGGGAAATTGTGGGAGATATTGATTTTCATCGAAAACCGATCAATTACTTTTTTGCTTTAACGTTACATTTAATCAAAGGGCTTATATTTTGAAATTATAATCAAGTACAATTGACTAAGCATTCTTTACTTAAGAAATAAACTGCGAACCTCGGATATTTATAGACCACATTGTTACAATAAATCGATTTTGAGAAGCGGAGCACCGGATACTTAAAGAAATGGAGGAAAAATGCTCCCAACAAATGAGTAAGCTGGAGAGAGAGGTTAGAGAAATTGGATCGCCTTGGCCTGCGACCTGCGCTGCTATTGTGACCGAAGGGAAAACTTGCGCTCTCCCATCCAAGCTATAAGATTCTTCGAAAGTTCTTTCCATTATCCGTGTGCACCCTCGACAGCTGACTCACATAATTGTTGACTCAATCATCAAAATAAGCATGGATCACATGGACGATAGAGCTGCGCTGCTGGCGAGCTAACAAACTGAAATTCGCTAAAACCTCATCGGCTTATATGTATGCATATGAGCAGTTGCCGAAGCCGAAGTATGAGCGATTATTTGCGTTTTTACACGTCGAGGTGATTTCTTAGTAAAGCTGTCAAGAAGGGAGGAAGCAATGTGTGTAAAGAGCGCAGATATATGAGAAGGTTCTAAGTATGATAAACCACACTACAAATTGCTATACGGGAAGAAAAAGATCAAATCGAATAAAATATATAAAACTGGAAAAATCGCTTTGTTTTCCAGATTGGAGACCAAAATGAAAGTGACGAATTGATTCTATAAGGAATGTTAGAGGTTTCGGATAGTGATCGCATTCAATCGTCAGAAAGTTCCGTCAATTTGGAAATGTTTGGTAGCTGGAAGAAGATCCTAAGACGGCGACCGCAACGGAAAAAAGAGGCATAGAAGAAAACAAAAAGTAGCAAAAAAAACCTGAAAAAACATACTTTTGCACTTGTTCCTCACGGCAAGTCCTCATTTTGGTGGAATTTGGAAATCTGGGGCATAATTGCAGACGCATATTTGGCAAAAATGGAAGATGAACCTACCACGAAACATCCAAGTACCGGAATCAGCGGTTAAAATTGAGGGACTGCTGTCGCCATTGATCGACATCAACGCCGAGGGAACTGGGTCTAGACTAAAGCAAGAGAAAGAACGTGTGGCCCCACTAATTACAGTAGTTGGTTAAAGATGTATAAATAATGCTTTGATGTCCTTAAAATTAAAAGTCAACCGGAAGAAGAGAATATAAAAGTGTTAAATTAAGGGATATTAATATGCATTAGGCTAGATGACATACATATCTCATAATAATAATGTTAGCAATAGTTGTGACAAGTTGTAAAAAAGAAATGTAAGAATGATACAAAGCAGATTAAAATATAATTCGGGTTACCAATGAATACAATAAAGCAAAGCAAATAGAGGCAATAGGGCCCCGCGCAAAAAAGGTGAATATATATACATAAATAACCATTTGAAATCACAGTCCGACCACAAATCCAAGTATTCTAAATATATACAATATCAGTAAAAGCTGGTGTGAGAAGTAAAAGCACACACAAGCTATGTTCGCTGTTAACCACTATTATGTTCCTATTGTAATCTGATCGAATCACATTCGGTAAAGTTAAAAATTTGTCTTGCTTACCTATAACATAAATTAAATAGCCACATTAATGCGAAAAGTGTAACTCCAAAAATTAGAAGAATTCAGATATTAGTGTGTTCACTCATGTGTAGATGATATATATTCAGGCGGGCTCACTTTCGCAAATTTCTTGCGATTTGAAAAACGGGCAAGCTTTTCTTAACGAAATGAAAAGTAAATGCCTTTTTCAACACCAAATAGGATCTTATTTGCAATAGAAAAAAAATAGTTGACTCATTTGTCTATTGACGATTATTCCATACCATTAGTATATCTATCTAGTATGCATTTATTAAATAAACAATTTTTTTCAGACCCCACATCGAATTCGGAAAATAAAATATTTGCCGTCGACAACAACATCTTGCGATTTGGCTGCCAGGGTTGTCATACTTTTGGAGGAAACAAAACAACTGGTCGAAAAACTTATAAAATAAAATGGTGGATATTAATATTATTAAGGAAACGTAAAATAAAGTTTTAATAAATAATCCTGTTTAATTTCATTGTTTAAGTGGTTATTTTACCATTTAACAAATGTATAAAAGTCATTGAGACCACTGGAACTGTTTAAAGAATGGCAGCCCTTTTGGACCGATAAATAAACAATTTCTGCCTTTATGTGACTTTAAAACATTCATTTATAAAAAAAAAGACTGTTAAACTTTCTGTTTACTTCTGAAAACAACCAAGTCAGTTGTTTAAGCAGTGATAAATTTTTAATATTCCGATAACGAAGTGATGACAAAAAGTTTGAGAAATCCTGCCAAAACGCAAATCGCAAAAACAAAGTGAAAACCGGAGACCCCTGATTATATATATGTATATATGAGTGAACACACTAATATCTGAATTCTTCTAATTTTTGGAGTTACACTTTTCGCATTAATGTGGCTATTTAATTTATGTTATTTACTATATATTATATGAGGCCTGGTTTGTTTAAAATATATGTTAGTAAATTAGTAGTAATAGTAAAGTTACAGTCTAAACTTGTGTGTCAACATCCCCTGAGGTGTGCAATTGAATATATAATTCTTAGAAATTAGCTAAAATCACTCTAAAATCTGCTGATTTGATGCATATACCGCCCGAACTGCCACACCAACTACTAAGGTGTAATAAAGCACAAAGAACACGGACATAGACTGATTATCAATACCTCAACCCAGAAATTGTACCTGAAGTTTGTGATAATAGACTTAAGTTTGTGTGTTTTAGACAATGTGTTCTTCAATGTACACAACAAATTAAAAGAAATGCTAACACAGCAGAAGCTGTCACCCTGCAATTATATCAAGTAAGAAAGTTATACTCGAGTGTGCTCGACAGTGAGATACTCGGTACCCTATGTTTATCATCCGATTTCACTCATATTTTTAGAGTATGTACCAATGTATTTATTTCATATTGATTTTATACTTTAATTTCTTTTCTTGTTATTTATTTTAAGTTTTACATCATAATTTTAATACCCGATTCTCTTAGGGTAAAAGGATATTATAACTTTGTGCCGATCGAGAATGCATGTAACAGGCAGAAGGAGTCATCTCCGACCATATAAAGTATATATATTCTTGATGCACATTCCAATCTGTTGCACGCAGATCAAGTTTCGAAACTTTCGAAAACCACAAAAACGTATAACTTTGATAATAAATAAATTGGTGCGAACGTGCTCTAAAAAGATGAGTGAAATCGGATGATAAAAATTCGAGCTGTTAAAAAAATAGCCGCTGAAATTTCGAAGCTAAGAATCTCCGGCTTATTTCTGTGAACACAATCATCTGGATTGCAAACGAATAATTATCAGAGTACAGTTTAGAAAAAAGAGGAGAGTTGGCGGGTTTTTGGGATTTGATGAACTGGAATATGGCCTGGGAAGACTAATTTATACCGGCCGTTTTTTCTTTTCCGTGCGCTTGAACTTCTTAACAACAACATACTCTAGCCAGAAGTAAACAGAACATAATGCATTAAAGGTCAATTTATAACACTTATTTTGAAACATGTTATATCCCTAATATAACAAATATTGGCAAATACATCGTCAGATGCTTAATCAGGAGTATCAAGTAGCGAAAAAATAACTATATCGCTGGTGGTACAGGAGTGATCGTTTTTCGCAATACATTTGTATTACCAATTTCGGTCGGTAGTCCGGACCGGCTCATGAGGCGCAGATTGTGTCCCCACTGCGGACTCAACGGACAGTCTTTCTTAGCATTCGATCTCAGAATCTCAACATGACAACACGCGGGGTGCTGCTGGGATTCGCCCAGAAGCGTCACGCCAACTTCGGGTTCTTGCGCTTAAGAGACTTTTCTAATAGCTTTAGGCCATTCAACTGGCACTCCAGCTCAGAAAGCATACAATTGGTTTTACGAATATTTTTTTTTAATTGCGCTTTGAAAACTCATTTTGTTTGAAGCATTGTAAGATGCCTCGCAGCAATAGGCCCAGCGAAAAATCAATGCACTTGCAACAAAATTGTCTAAAGCAAGCAACAGATAACTAGGCTGATCTGCAGAAATTAATTTGTTGCAAATTAAAATTATTCAGATAATATTTGAAGATATTTTTGTTACTTTCCAAACCATTTGGGCCGGTTTTTTTTTGGCCCATCAACGGTGTACAGCCTATTACTATTACAGCACAACTCTTACACATGGGCATTAGCATTGACACCAAGCTGATGTTGTTGTAGCAGCTGCTGGATTCGGTCTTTTCAACGGGTGTTTTTCGTGTATTTGTGTATTGTATTTCAGTGAGGCGATACAAGCTTGCATCTCTCGTTAATATGAAAAATTAATTCGCGAATGAGCATAAACATGACTACATTCTATACAAATATTTTAATACGCGTTTTTAATAGCAAAAGGTACACAGTACAGGTAATAATCACACATATACTGTGAAATACCACAGTCGAGATGTTTACTTCTGAAAAGCAGTGTTTGTGCGAAATTGCAAAACCATCCGCACGATTACACAATGTGTGGTGAGCGGTTGTTTGGTAGATTTATATCACGATCAAGAGCTGCTTCCTCAAAATAACGCACTGACCATTTTTACTTAGATAGGGAATACATGCTGAAATCCGTTCTTGAATTGTGAAACCGAAGATACACCAGACAGTCAATTTGGTAATTCATTATTTCAACATAATTATTTCTATTTATACAATTTTTAATTTGTAGTTCTAAACGCAGCCGTATCACCTTCTCCTTGACCGATTAACGTGCACCTTTTCAAACCCCTCCCAAACGATTACACCAATCGACTTTAAAAATAAAAGTGCAACAAATAATATATTTTATATCACTCTTATAGTCTCTGAGAAGTTTACTTCCTTTCTTTTTTGGGAAAATGAGGCATCCCCGATCCAATAAAGTATATGTATATATTCTATGTCAGCAACAACAAACGAAACGATTTATCCTTGTCCATCTGTCTATTGCTCTTTAAACTAGTCTCTTAGTTTTTAAACTATTAGAATAAAACTTTACAGATAGTAATCTCTTATTGTAATTTAAATTTTATATTTTTATTTCATTATTATTTTATACTATTAAATTTTAATATTATTATTAGAGGCCCTTTATATATTTAGGTGTCCTTTATTCTTCCACGAAAATATAATAAGTGTTTGCGACCGGCTCTCGGCAAAGTAGAGATCGCAGATCTCAATTCCTCTTTTATCGATAAGTTATATAGATGATAAGTTTTTTATAATATGGTATTCTACTGTCTTCCTACAACTCGGCCGTCCTGACTTTTGATCTATTGATAGCTGACATAGCCCTTGTTATTCTTAGATTTATTAGATTTTCATAAAAATTTTTTTACATTCTTTTTCTTTTAAATCACAACTTTAATTTAATTCAGTTCCATCAGTCATTTATATCCATCATTATCTATACACCCATCACACTTTTTCTCTTATTTAATTCATTATTTTGTTCTCTGTTTATTCAGAGCTTCAAATTGTATACTGCCATAAACCTTCATCTGACTTTAGTGTTTTTTTTTAAGCTCTACATCTTTTAGTTATTTTTCAACGCTTTATAAACAGAGTTTGGTATTATGATTGCTACAAGAAAATACGAAGAGTTTGAAAAATTTGTTTTCCACTAATAGCTTAAACTTTCCTTTAAACATAATACCAATCTCTTTTTATAAAGCTGTGAAAAATAAATGGTGCGTTTGTCAAACATCTATACATAATGTATACATGGACACATGTATACATGCTAATAACTATTTTTCAAATTAAGTTTTGAAAATATTCTTTTGCTAACAAGTCCATCTTGCAAATCATCTTTTATCTCTCTTATCTCACATTTATAGTCAGTTTTTTAAAACGTCTATTATCTACACATATTCTTAAACCACCAGTTTTTTCTTAACTAAGATATTCTGCGATGCATATTCAGATTCTATAGCCCGATTAATACACTGGACTTCTCGACTTTTAATAATCTTCTACGTTTACTGCTAAACACATTGCTGCTTTCTAAGTGCATTTCGGTTTTGATCTTCGGTTCAAGAGGACTGGCTGCTTTTATATAGCAACTCTCAGCATGACGTATTAACTGAAAATTTTAATTTGGGGTTAACCGATTTCCGTTTCCATATACATGATCTTTGTCGGGAATTTCATATTCAATCACTAATATGTATTGTTTTCGACTTTCATAAGAATATATTTTTCTTCTTACGATTCTCACAAATCACACATTATAATACATTGTTTTAAAAAATCTCTTCCAAATTAATTGAAAACCCCGTAAATTCGCTATCCGCTACCATAAGTTCACATAATACATTTTAATTTGAAAAGGAAATTAAACATTTTGGATATCCCTGAATTTTGAGATTGCTTTTGTTTATTTCAACTTATATTTTTTATTTTATTTAGCTGGGTATATATATCCGCTTTTTCAGACTGATAGGATTTCCCGAGTCTAGGAGTGTTTCTATAAATTCTATAACTTATTTTCAAGTAACTTACGAATTCATTTTAGGATTCCGTTTCTTGTACTGCTCAATATGCTTTGCTTGGTGTCCGAATTTACCTTAAGAATAGTAAGTTCCAATCTCTTGTTTTGATTTGCGACACTCAACCGCTACATGCCCCAAACTGTTGCAATAGTAACATTTCAAATTTCCAGTCCCAGTGAACCACACTTTTATCACCCATCAGTGTTTGATAAGACGTATAGATCGCCATCACAGCTATCATTAAATGATTTGATTATGGTTAGACTATGTATCTTTTCAATACTTTTAAGTCGTCTTCATGCATACTCGATGAGAGTTAATTTTGTTATCAGATGCTTATTTGAAGGGAAAAAGTAGCAGTTACGGTTACATATAGGACCTTCTTAGCTGCCAGGTGTCTGCAATACCTTAGTGAGCTATAAGCCAACTCTCACCCTAGTGGCTGAAGCTCTGTCCGGGAACTTTTATGTAGACTTCACGACTTCACGCACTACGCCGAGAACTGGTAAAAGTTTAGAGATTAGCAGGACTTTCATTGGCTAAACGGTCTTCCAATTTGTCTTTAGGAATCACTAGATCGCCAACAAATAAAACATAAATTGGATAGCTTTAGATACTCATTAAATTTGTATCGAGTGATAGTCCCACAAATCGATCTAATTTGATTTTCTCGACTTTACGACCTTCTTAAATTGTTAAGCCATATTACAACGAAAGCTTATATTGGAGTTACGAAAAAGAGATAGGTCCAGATGGATACGCAGACAATTTGGCAAGAGTATATGATTGCTGTACTCATAGGGTACAAGGATACTTAACTTAATGCCAATCGAGAATGTGTGTAACAGGTAGAAGGAGGCTTCTCCGACTCCTTAAGTATATATGTTCTTGAACAGCTTGCTGCAATAAATAGCTTCAACACTGTTGACAACAAAGCAAGTGTGTGTGAAAGGGATAGCAGATCACTCCAATGGATGTTGCTCAACATGTTCCTAGCAAGATCTGTTTTTTCGGTGTTGCTCAACATGTAGTAATAATTGTCTTCATTTGTCAAGTTTTTCATAATTTTGACATATCTGGACAATGTGAATTTCATGTCAATTTCACCCACAATGCTTTGGGTACCGGGTATGCCGATAACAATCGACTGTAGCTATCCTAATTGTTTTATGCTCGTGTAGTTTCTACTAATTGGATATCAGTTCAACTAATTAATGCTAAATCTAGAGTTGACTGTAGTTTATTAGCATTTATTAGCAAAGCTGTGAAAAACCGTACGAGATGATTTGGATTCCATCGAGGAGCGTATTTGCTTTGGTCTGACTCTGAAGTAGTACTATATGGGCTAGAACAACACCTATCTATTATGAATGTTTTTTGTTACAAACATAATCGCTGATATGGGTACTGTCGACATGTGCCAACTAACGAAAATCCAGCTGACATAGCGTCTCATAAGGTAGGCAATGAAACTATGACCTCAAAGCCCACACCTTAAGCTATTGGAGGCTGAGAAGGGCTAGAAAAACACTCTTCGACATTGGCTGTCATAGTAATTCGGCGAAGTACTTGCATCGACTGAAACTCATTCAAATTATCTATTATTAAAAAGAACAGAGCTAAACTTATCTCTTGTTACTTGTTATTATATTTGTTACTTTATGAAGCAAAGCAACCACATTGTCGATTTGCTAAACAATTTTTCGCAGGTTTGGTTTATGGCTTCTTATGCAGCGCGAGGAGCTAGACACTTTTATTCAGATATAAACCTCGATAGCTGTTTCAAGTCATGGAATATGTATTAAAATAGACTAAATTGATCATTTCCATTTGCACTCAGTGAACTGCTGTGTATTTTTTTAAAATTACAATTAAACAGAGAAACAAATGCACAATATTTTATTAAATTCCTAATCGAATGTTAAATTCTATTAAATGAAAGTCCTGGAAAGTTTAGAACAATACTATAAGTCCGTGTTGTCGAACTCAATAAATTTTGAATTGTTTCCGACTATATTAATATGTGTCCTGGTGGAAATGGTGTACGCATATATACGACGAACGAATTTTACATTTTTTTAGTGTCTTATCAAGGCCTTCACTTCTCACAGCTACGCAATGGTTAAGCGTGCAACAACGCACAAAACAGAGTTTGTTTTCATTACCCCCATTTCAGTGGCTTGTGTGATGCCTCCCTAAAACCAGCCAAGCACCCTCCAAATTCATTCCAGGATCGGATGGACAGGTTCGAGTTGCAAAGGCTAAGACGAAGAACTACCGCAGCTGAATAGTCACTTAGTAAAATTAATTGAGTATTAATTAATTGTAATAAAATATAATAAAATATATAATAAATATATATAATAAATAAATA
>VNKC01004054.1:0-17780 GCA_008042775.1 Drosophila pectinifera | reverse complement strand
TTAACAACTTCTGGTCTCAACCATATATATTTATTTAATCTGCCTAAATAATTATTTAAATAAATAAATTTAAAGGGGCCTTTAAAATTGTAAATAATTGTTTCTGCGAAATGCATTTTTAGTGAAGCAATTAAATTTGATCAGAACAAACACTAAGACTTTTTTAAGCCCTTGCAATAGGGGTAAAAACTATTTTGCCAAGCGGTTTTCGCAAAAGGCAACTTCTGAACTTTGGCCATTAGCTGCCAGAGAATGTTGCGGCCAGGCCAAAAATATTGCCTCTCCATGCCCTCCCCCCCAATTTGGCTTTTTTGGGCCAAGTTATGATGACGGCCTTGGTCGAAGGCTGTTCATCAAAACTCAATGGACAGAGCAGAAGCCCCCAAACCCAAACACGATTCCGGACCCAGTCAATATAGGAGCAGGCAGACAACGAAAGTGGCAAGTGGAAAGTGGAAAGTGGGTGGAAAAACCAAACAAAAATCGAGAAAAAGTGCCCGAAATGAACCGGAAAAGTATTTGTTCCTCTAACATCAAAAGAGCGAGATGGAGAGACCCAGGCGGAGGCGGAGAAAGGGAGCGCAATAGAACCGCACGGTTGCCTTAAATTGTTTTCCGACCGAATTCAGCGGCAGAGCGAGAAGCGAGAAGCGTCGAGCACATTTTACAACTCAGCTGAAGTGCTTAATTACACAGACAGAGACGGAGGCAGATGGAGAGGGAGAGGGAGACACAGAGACAGGGGCAGAGCTGGAGACAGGGACAAAGACAGAGACAGAGACAGAGACGGACTGTGGGCCAGCGAGAGAGACGGCTGACAAAGGCGAGCGCCGAACAATAGAATGCTATTCGGTAGTAGTCGTCCTACACAGAGACAAAATAACGAGCAGTTTACAAAAATTACCATATCAAAATTAAATAAAAAAGGGATTACAAAAGCAAAACTTACACTTGCCGGGTTTCAAAGTGGTTTATTTCGGGGATAAAGGTTAGTGGCCTGCTCTACTTCTAAAGAAAATATTGATATTTATTTAAAACATTTAATAGAATAATAATAGCTTAAACTTTCCTTTATTTCACTTTATTCTCCTTGATTATTTATTCTAATTTTTGGGCATTATTTTCTAGGGATATAGTCTCGGAAGGTCTCAGTTTTTTAAGCGATTTCCTAGACAGAGTTCTTGGCAAATGCTCCTACTCAGAGCCCATATTGGCAGGCTACTTTTGGTAGAAAATATTTCTTATACATCATCACGGACTAAGGGTTACAAAAACAAAATATACACATGTAAGGGCAATTGGTTTAAGATTTCCGTTTTGCTCAGGATTTTAAGGGAGGCTTTCATGCTCCGAGCTTGAAATTTGCTGCCCATCCAAGCTTTCATCCAAGGTTTTTTATTGACATAATATAGCATTCCCTTCAAGAGTATAAAATAGGTAGTCACAAAATAGGGAACTACTTCTCATTATTTACTTTTCTTAATTTCTTTTTATTGATGGTGGCCATTATCAACTTTTCTCTCTGTGTACTTGCGTACGTGTGCTGCGAAATCAAAACCGCCGAACAACTACTTGGTTATTTGTGCTGGCCGCAGCCACAGGATCCTCATCTCCCCATCCTCCGGCCAGGTTTCAGGGGGAGTGAGTGGCCATTAGTCCTAATGACTTGGGAGCCAACTTTGCCACACTCCGTCGCCACGCCTCCATTTCGGACAGATGGTACAGTGAAGCCCTTGGAGAATTGCTTCAAACTATGCCGAACGAGCGACTAAAAAAAAGCAGAAAAATCACTCACCATTATTAGTAATCCATTAAGAGATGAGTGAAAATTAATAGAGTGTGCCCAGCATGTTTGGCTCGGCAATAAATGATGTTGTAAGCCACAAACCAAAATAGAAATATCAGAAACTAATCTCTCATCAAAAGCCTTAACTTTGGACTTGAATTAATACTCTTTTAAGTATTATTGGGGATGAATGGATGTTTAAATAAGTAGGTCATATTCAGACTCTGAAACCTATTTATAAAATAGCTAAGCTTCTATTAATATTAATATTTATTCTGTGCAGATTTAATATATATGTAATATATATGACTTGGTAAAATAGTTTTGAAGTGCCTTCCTTTAAAGTCTATCGACCAAATTCAGGAATGCTTTCACTTATCGATATCTGCCCATCACTGGAACTTATCGATATACCCTGAAATTTGCAACACAAACTGCAGCTTGGAGACTTGCCTGTATTTCATGGGGAACAAAAGGCCCGAGATAGAGTGAGAGACTGTGATCTAGGGCATAGTGTGTGGGCAGTGTGGAAAGGGAAAGGAAGAGGGGAAAAGGGGGAAGGGGGCTGGGGAAAGCGGCAAGGAAATGTGGCAAAGAAAGTTGCTTTGTGTTTTTAATTCATTGTTCACGTGGCTTTGTTCGCTCTCCCTGTTTGTGTCCCTGTCTCTGGCAGCGTGTGTATTTTCGCAGCGTTGCGTATTATAAACAGTTAAAAGAACTTTGCGCGCCGCGATTTTAATTCCTCTTCGCCATAAGAAGGGTAATTTTTAATGAGCCCGAGAGGCAGGGGCGGGAGCAGGGGGCAGGGGCAGAGACGGAGGCGAAAGGAGCAAAAAGAGAGCTGCCAGCAAGGAGTCATCCTGCCAGCCGCTTTATCATCGTCTCGGGCCTTCCGTTTCAGTTTCAGGCCAAGCTGCATTTCTGCAAACAAGCCCAGGCAAAGGCACAAATAAGCAAGTTAAATAAAAACGGCTAAATACCCTAACATTAGGGCGGAGAATCTGAAAAATAAAGGAATTCTCTTTGAAATAGCATCTAATAAGGTCGAAAACCTCGTTGGAAACTTATTCTTACAATTATTACTATATTTCATAATAAAAATAAAGGGATTCTCTTTGAAATATCATCTAATAAGGTCGAAAGCCATGTTGGAAACTTATTCTAATAATTATTTCTATATTTCATTATAAAAAAAGGGCGGAGAATGTAAAAATAAAGGGATTATCTTTGGAATAGCATCTAAAAAAGGCCGAAAACTTATTCTTAAAATAATTTCTATATTTCATAATAAAAAAAGCTAGGAGAATGTAAAAATAAAAGGAGTCTCTTTGAAATAGCATCTCTTAAGGTCCGAAAACCATGTTTCTTGTAAACTTATTCCAACAATTATTTATATAGTTCATTATTCTGTTCAATAAACAAATAGGTATTTATTAAAATAAACTAGAAGACTTCGTCGTGACCGGACAGGCTCAGCACTAGGGTATAATTATAATATAAATAAACTGCTGGGCAGAGAAACGGGGACAGGTTCTTTTTTGTTTACGACTGTTAAGGAGGAATGCTGGGCAGGATGGGCAGGATGGGCAGGATGGCTGGAGTGCTGAGTGGGAAGACGGGAAAGACGGGAAAGAGATGGCCCCAGCACCATCCGGCGAGACCAACATCCGGCTGCCGCTGCACTTAACCCATATTCCAGGCCCGGCCGAGCTCAGCCCCTCCTCGTTGGGCGCTGCTGCCAGAAAAAGGCATAATTTGCACGCATTCGTTTTAGTCATTTTCATAAATTACCCCCTTTTCCGCATTAAAAAGACAGAGAGACCGGCATTAACTCGGCGCTCCAGCCGATTTCCAGGTCAATCCCGGATGCGCTTTAAAATGAAACCAATAAGTCCACAGATTTCGTGTGGAAAATGTGTTGAAATTAAGTGAATTTGCATAAAATAACAGTGGAAATGAGTTCGGGAGACTGAAAATGCTGGCCATAATTGACACATATTATGCACAATTAGAAGTTAAGGCCCGTCGAGCTTACCTTCGATTACAAATATTTACCCGCTCGCTTTAGAGTATTTGGGTATTTATGGATCGAACAATCCAACAATTAAATCCATGTGCCAGGGGAATACCGATGGGATAATGAAAACATTATTGGTACAAACACCCGATATGTGTGATCCCCTATAAAAGCCAGAAGGCTGACAGGAGCGGGCCAAGGGGGCCAAGGGGGCCACTGGGTCGTTTGCCCGACTTCGGTTCGCTGCACATTCAAGTGCATTCAAGTGTGCTCGCTACAATGCAGCCATCGAAGGGAAGGAGGCACTTCGTCCACGTGAACACAGTGGTCCTGGCCAGGACAATGACAGCAGGCTACCAACTGACTATGGCCTCATCTTATGGCAGATTGACTTACAGCCCAGATCTAGCCAAGACTTCCCAGTCAGGGGATATTATATTCTGGGGTTCGCAAAAGACCAACGCCCATTGTGCGCCCTCTAACCACTGTGCCCGGGACCGAGCCCTCTTCTGGCCCATTCAGCCGGGCTCTTTGGGACAGCTACAGTTACAATGCATGCGGATAAACAACGAGAACAGAAAGCAACACTTGAAACAATAATAATAACACAATCAAGTGCCTGTTCACACACGAAGCTCGCGCTACGAGTGTGTCTGTCTCTCTTTTGCTGAGTGTGTCTGTGTGTGTGTGTGTGGAAGGGGGGCTGGCTCTTTGAGTGCACACATATGCCTTCCACCTGAATGCATTACGTATACGCCGCGTGTGCCGCCCCTGTTGGCATTCGCACTCGCACTCGCACTCACTTGCCTCCTGCTCGCATTTTCTTTTCACACATGCGTTTGGGCCATGCCGATGACCCAGCACGGCACAGGACAGGCTATCCATCCTATCCTTTTGTTGGCGAGCCTTGAGGCCATCCACCATCCTGCATCCTCCATGCAGCAGCAGCAGCAACAGCAGCAACGGCAGCAGCAACAGCAGCAGCAACAGCAGCAGCAACAGCAGCAGCAACAGCAGCTCGACAAGATTCTGCAACAATGGTTGTGAGTGGGTTTGTCAGCTGCTCTGTTTGCCCTGCTGTCTGTGTTTGCTTTAGGTAATCATCTCGGAACGCCCATCGTGCCGCCCTCCACATTCGCTCCCTCCGAATCAGACAGACAGACAGACAGACAGACAGGTAACCAGCAAAGGCAACCACCCAGCAACCAGCCAGCAGCCAGCAGCCAGCAGCCAGGTGAGAGCTGAAAGCTGAAAGGTGCCAAGCCAAGTCAGGGCTACTTGCACAAAGGCAATCATAAATCTCATTCCCGCGAACGGGTCCCGCACCCGGCCAGATAAGGGCAAAGTCATCAAGTCGATCATGGAGTTGGTTTGATCCACAATAAATGGCCAGCAGCTGTGTGAGGCATTCATCCTGGCCAAGGATTTTCCTTCTCTCTGAAGGAAAAACCAACCAGACGCCGTGCAGATGTTGATAATAAGTTGCCTTGGTTTAATAAGGATATTTTATGCTTATTTACAACCGGAAGAGAGTGGAACTTGACTTTGCTATTGATAATCTTATTCTGGAAAGCACTAGAAATCTGTCTTGGCCTCCACTCCTTGGTCCTTACGCCTTCGCACTTCCTGCCTCGCCTTGACCAACTGGAATTGCCTTTTCTGATTTCCCTTTACGCATTTCAATCTCGGCATTCTTATCAATTAAGCCCCCTTTAATCACAGTCCTTCGTTTTTTCACAGGACTCGCTCTGCTCAAGTTTAGCCCGGCTGCCGGCCTGGTTTCTCGTTTACTTTTGGCCCAAAAAAAGGGCGAGAGAGAGAGAGGTGAAGGCAGGATCAAAGGCTGGCAGGCTGCAGCAATATCCTTCCATTTATGCATGGTGCCTGCAATTTATGCGCATCCTTGTGCCAGGGTTGCCACCGCCTGCTCCTGCTCCTGCTCCTGCTCGAAGTCGTGTCTGCAGACTGTTGCCCAGCCAACACCTTCTAATAGTTTTTTTCCCTTCCTGGCTCCTGGTTTTTTCTTCGCCTCTCGAATGGCAACCACTACTGACACCATTTTGTATCCTCTCGCTAGTGTGCCTGTGTGTGTGTGTGTAAGTAAGGTCCTTGCAAAGGAGCAAAAATTAAAAATGTGTATAAAATAACTTTTGCTCTTTGACTTTTGGCGCCGTTATGCATTTTTACGCAAGCCAGCACTTGGCATCTCTCGCTCCTTTTTCGGGGGACAGAGTCTAAAGGACTGCCAGGATGCCAGGAACGTGCCGCGTGCCATGAATTTCATAAACCCACTGCAGCTGCACACACACACACACACACACACACAGGACTCGGTGCTATCCTGGCCTTAGCCTTAGTCTCGTGTTTAGCCATCGCTCGTCGTGGCATAAAGGAGTTGCTCGTTATAATAAAGTTGCGGCCACAGTGGGCCAATATCCACAAGCAGCCGGGGGACGCCACCGAAATGTATATCAATTACATTGTGAATTACGGGACCAACGCTTGCCTGTTAGCCATAACTTTCTGGCACCTTGGCCAAGTTGTTATTAACTAAAGTATGTAGGCCACCCATTTTACGTCATATTCCAAACAAAATATATTCTAAAGGCTGATTCCTTTACTTTTTAATCACAAGAAATACGCAAAGTCCTGCTCCTTTGGTCCTTCGCAAAATAAAGATATGTCAGGTTGCAAACAACCTCTCCATCCTGCATTTGTGGCAACCTTACTCCGACGCAAATCCTTGCACTTTGCCCCATCCTGACACAACAAAGGAGTAGAGTTGCAGAGCGGACAGGGGCTGGAGCTGGAGCTGACCGGTCCGCCCCTGGACCACCGCCAGCGCCGTCACTGCCACTCCGGGAGCTCGGATTCCCGACATGACCTCAGACACATGCCGAAACCAGTGGCGAGAGCCGGGAGCCACAGCAAAACATGTGCCGGGCATAGTTCACATTGCACAGGGATTGGCCCAGGGAGCGGAGGCCAGGCCGAGACGGATGCCTGCAACTATTTTGATAAATAGAAGCTGCAGCCACAAATGCCACGCTGCGAGCTGCCACTTGCCTTAACCAGTTGGGAATTTTAGGTTAATAGGTTAGCTATTAACGGTATAAAGTTGGCATTAATTGCTAGTATAGTTAGATCATTGATTAGTAAGTTTTCAAGGGCTGCACTCGATTAATAAACTTCAAAACTGTCAGCGGGAAATGCAACTCTGGAGCGACTTAAGAACTTGGGAATTTTAGGGCAACCGCTCGCTTTTAAGGGAAATTACTCACCAAACAGAGTTTAAATAAATTAATCGTATAGTTGAAACAAAATTCAGTGAGTTCTATTAAGCAGATTTTGGAAAATAGTCTCTTAAAGTGTTGTAATAAAGATCTCAACTAAAAGTGCAACCTCTGAATTGCCAGTTGGAAATTTTAGAGCAACCGCTCGCTTTTAAGGGAAATTACTCACCAAACAGAGTTTAAATAAATTAATTAAATAGTTGAAACAAAATTCAGTGAGTTCTATTAAGTAGATTGTGGGAAATATGCTCCAAAAATGTTTTAAGAAAGATCTCAGCTAAAAATGCAACCCTGCGAGCCAGCTCTGACTCGCCAGTTGGAAATTTTAGGGAGGTAAAATCGGTAGACAATCAAAGTTGAGCCTCAAGACTAAGCTTTAAAGCTAGATCCATTCGAGAGGGGGGATAACCGACTTCTAATATGGCTTTCTCCACCGCAAAGTAATACCCAGGCAGCCAATAATTGAGTGGCGTTATTTTTATCCATCATCCGGGCATGGGATGGATGAGCGGATGGCTCCGATAGACATTTTGTGGGCGGCTCCTTCGCAGCCCGGCGTAATGTCAGGCCCCTTTGCTGTTCTCTCCTGCCTACCCTGTCAATAACTTCGTTGGCAACCCGCAACAGGAACAAAAAAAAAAAAAACAAGAAACAGAAAACACGTTCAAAAGCCACGGACCTGTGTACAGGAAGCAATTACGGAACATGCGGTACAGCCAGGTACAAAACACTGAGGCACCTGGGCAGAGGTGGAGATCTTCGGCTCAGATAAATTACCTAATGTGCTGAGCATGTTTGCTTAGATTTAAAATAGATTTTTCTAAATTTCCCCAAGGGGTTATTCAGTTTTTTACCTTCTAAGGATATAACATTTTCCCTTTTTGTAGAATCTTTTCCTTTAACTAAATATTTTTAGAGAAATGGTATTCCTTGGCTATGCTAATATATCTCAAAACCAAATAAACAACCCTATGATTTTGCTTTTATTTTTGTTAAAAAAAAATCTATTTACATTTGCTTTTATTTTGTTACAAAACAAAAATCAGTTCAGCTCTCTATTTATCTCTATTTATTTATCGAAAATCGTCGCAATTTGATGCCATTAAATGTAATCGAAAAAGTGCCTGTTACTTTAGCACTCGTTCAATTATATTATTTTGTGACCGTCTTTATTATTTTATTCTCACGTAATATGATGGTTCATATTTTTCAACAGGCTTTGGGGGGAGTGGGGAGAATAAATTAAAAAGTTTCTGTTTTCCAGCATTTCTGTTTTTAGAGTGTCATATTACTTGTATGTTATGGGCAAATAGCAATGTCTCTCTTATTTACGTATTTAATATTCCCTATGTGCCTTGCCACATTTTGTAACTTTATTTTCTAGATTTTTATGTGTAGAAGCCTGAAATATTCCTCAAATGAATTTAAATTTTCATTTTGTTAGTTGATTTTAGTTATAGTTTTATTCTGTATTGATTTATTGTGTCTCTAAGTTTGTTACTTAGCTTTTTAATGATTTTTCTGTTTGTAATTTATAAGGAGCTTTATATATTTTATTTTTATTTTTTTTTTATATGATGTTTTATGTGTTTTAATTTATATATTATATTTTATGTATTATAATAATTCAAATTTTCATTTTGTTAGTTGATTTTAGTTATAGTTTTATTCTGTGCTGTTTTTTGGTGTCTCTGAGTTTGTTATTTCGTTTTCTTAATGATTTTTCTGTTTGTAATTTATAAGAAGCTTTATATATTTTATTTGTATATTTTGTATGTTATATTTTGTATATTTATATTATTTATATTAATATTATTATATTAAATTAGTTAAGCCTAGAAAACTCACCTTGCTGTAATTATATCTACCAAATATTCCTGGCTGTCTCCTTGGAGCTGTCAGAATTTTAGACCGGTTTCTCCGAAATCCACTGACACTATCCCCTGAAAAAAAGCAAAACTACGCCTCTGTGTGAGAACGTGTATATATATGTATTACAGGAGTGTGTAAGCGTCATGTCCTGGCCTAGGCTGTGTGTGTGTGTGTGTGTGTGTGTTGGTAACGAGGTTGTTTTTGCATGTTCACTCATAATACGAAATTTGGAGCTGTGTAACGCTGCTTTATCTATAAAACAACGCTGATGATGACGACGCAACGGCTCAGGAAGCGTTTGGCTGCTGGAGGAAGTGAAAATGGAAAATGCGGAGGGCGAAAATGCGGTGGAAAATGGGCGAGGGAGCCCTGAGTGCTATGGTTCCTGTCTTGTTCAATGCATTTCGCATTTTGACATGTAATTAAACGTTTTGCGGTCGACAACAACGCCAGAAAGAGGGCATAGAGAGCTTGTGGTTCCAGAGCCATTTTCTGCTCGCCCCCTGCCCTCCGCCCCCGCCTTCCATTGTCATTGGATATGATTCAGGCCCAGCCCCTATAGCCTATATGTCTAGCATATATCTGTTACACACACACACCCCGCACACCCTCTGCATAAATATTGCGGCTGAAACAATGACGAGCGATTGATGTCAGAGGAAATGCGTCGTCCTGCAGAACCCACAGAATGAAATTGCTGAATTCGAATGAAACGATATAGCTTCCCAGCTCGGCACAATTTGCAATTCATTAAGTATCAAAGGGTAAAGGTGAGGATGCACAGCGATCGGGTTTTGTGAGGTGAAAGGCGGGTCACTTGGTTGTACTTCCCTCAATATTTAGCCAGAAATAGGCAGCTAAGAGTCTGAAACAAATGTTTGAGCACGTTTTATTTCCATTTATAGACATCAATAAATATTATACTACATATATTATTATATAATAATAAATATTGCCCCTATATATTGGTTACATTATATTAATTGCAGGAAATTCAGAGGTCATATTACATATATTATTATATAATAATAAATATTGCTTCTTTATATTGGTTGTATTATATTAATTGCAGGAAGTTCAAAGGTCATATAACATATATTATTATATAATAATAAATATTGTTTCTATATATTGGTTATATTATATTATTTGCTGGATATTCAAAGGCCATATTACATATATTATTATAGAATAATAAGTATTGCTTCTATATATTGGTTATATTATATTAATTGCAGGAATTTCAAAGGTCATATTATACATATTATTGTATAACAATAAATATTGCTTCTATATATAAGATATATTATATTAATTGCTAAAAATTCAAAGGTCATATTACATATATTATTATATAATTATAAATATTGCCTCTATATATTGGTTATATTATATTAATTGGAGGAAATTCAAAGGTCTTTTTAGCCTTTTAATCATTCTGTTTAAACATAGGTCTTATCTGCAGCATTTGTCTATATTTTAGGCCTTTATTTTATTTGTTTTTAGCCTTTAATTAGTGCAAAGCAAACAAGCCATTCGGGAACTTCATAAACTGAAGGAAGAGTGACAGTTAATCCAGTCCGAAATCAAGACTCATTTCGTGTTCACACAATTATTCGGTGTTAGGCAGCTTCTTAGGCTGCAAATTAATTTAAGACCAGACTTGAGATAAAATAATACCAGCATAGCGTCGGAGTTTCGTCTGGGGGTTAATGCTAAAGGCAGCGAGCGGCTGCTGGGGTTAAGCCGGGGCCAGCAGGGTTAAGCAGGAAGAGAGGACGCTGAAAGTTTCTGTGGAAATGAGGAAAATAACATTTCATTGCATACTTTTAGGGCAGCGCTACTCCGCGGGTTAACTCAATATTTTCTTGCCTCCTTGTGGCATTTTTCGCAGTGGTTGTTGTTGTCGTCGCCATACTTAAGCAAGCATATGAAAATCCCGACTTCTACACTGAGCGAAATATAAATTCTAGTGTAAATCCTAGTTTGCCAGAGAAGGAAAATCTTCATAAAATAATAAAGTANTTAATTACCAAGTTTTTCAACTTGTAGGCCTACAAAGTCTCTTACAATATTTAAGAATTATATATATATATAATATATAATTATAAGAAATATATATAAATATAAATATGATAAATATAAAAATTATAAGAAAACCCCACAGTAATATAAATCCGGGAGACTTATATTTTTCTTTTCTTATAATGAAGCTAGGTTATGAAGTTGAAAGAAAAACAAATATATATTTTTATTAAATTCCAAAGTTAGAACAATTGTTGATATTTAATATATAGTATTTTTATTTATATTTATATACATGTTTTATACAATTATACACAATAATATATTAATCAAAAATTCTTTTAAACTGTGCAATCAATTTTCAAGACAGTAAATAAAATAGTGTTTTATCCTCTCCTTTGACATCTTTTTCATAGATTTTTATTTCCTGTGTAGGCCTTTAATGTCCCACTTTCCTCAGCGAGAGCAAGCGAGATGGCCTGCACTTGCGGAAGCAAGATGGAGCGAACATTCAGTCGGCCATTCATTCATTCATTTTCGCATTTCACTGGCTCACATTTCTTTCTCCAAATTGTTAAAATGGAGCATGCAAAATAATTGCGTGCACCCCGCAACACCCACGCCCACACCCACACCCACAGCCACGCCCCTTTTTCGCACACCCCGCCACTTTATGCAACATTTTGCCAGGCATATAATATTTTGCTCTTAATTCGTTAGCCAAGTCTAGCTGCACTTTAAACTTGCAATTGATGCTGATGCTGAGCAGCTTTTCCATTTGGGCCCAGCCCACAGCAGTGTTGCCAGCTTCGACAACAAAAATGGTAGCCAAATTCAGCTTTTATGGTAAAAACTATAAATGGTATGGGAGAACTATCATATAGATATTTATAAATATTTATAACTCTGTTATGTGTAGGTATACTTAATAAATTCGTTGATTTAAACTTCTAGTTGCTATCATTAAAAATTCAAGCTGGCAACTCCAAAAAGGGAAGCCTAGATGGTCACACTGAACTATATACTAAGAAGTGCTGCCATCAGCATATAAAATATTAAAAACTACAAATTGTATGAGAGAAATATCATATAAGTATTTGTAAATATTTATAACCATGTCATGTGTAGTTATAATTAATAATTTTGTTGACTTAGAACTTCCAGCTTTTTGCATTAAAAATTCAAGCTGGCAACTCCTAAAATGGAAGCTTAGTTGGTCACACTGAACTGTATACTAAGAAATGCTGCCATCAGCATTTAAAATAGTAAAAACTATAAATGGTATGAGAGAAGTATCTTATAAATATTTGTAAATATTTATAACTCTGTCATAAGTGGTTATAATTAATCATTTGGATTAAAAATGCCGAAATCTAAATAATTTAGAAAAATATTTAACCGAACAAAAGCCAAGTTGGCAACCCTGGTGGCCATACCAAAAAAGAGAAACTTTGTTCATTAGAGAAGAGCGGCGCCGGGGCCAGAGTAAGAGAGGAAGAAATGCGTATTTGATTATCTTTCGGTTCGGGCTTCGGACCAACAAAGCAATACAAATGGATGCCACAAATATGCATTTTGCAGGCCAAATTGTGCACTTGCCGGAGGCGGCAGGGGTAATGCGAGTGGCGGGGAGCGGTTCGGGGGTCATCAGGCTGCCGAAAAACCAGAAAAAATATAGTTCCAGCAGAGCCACAGATGGCGATTCGACTTGACTTGAACTCGACGGCAATGCAAGTGCAGTTGCATTCGATGGAGTCCTGTTTACCGAAGGAGCCACACACTCGGTTACACAATATCACACAGAGCACTCAAAGGAGTGCGGTGAGGTCCTGTGGTCCTGCACAAGAAATTGAGTACATTAGAACTCGATTTTCCTGTTGGTTGCCCTTAATTGGGTGTCATTCCCGAAAAAGGCCTACATTTTTGCACTCATTTATTTTAATAAATTAATTCTAGAAAATAAAGATTACTTAGACCCAAAGGCAATGCTTACACTTTAATAAACCTGAGTAGGCTTGGAGAAACCAATGTAGTTATTCAAACACTGCCAGGGAAAATTAGTAGACGAAATATTAAGTAGACTATAAACTTTGGCGTAGAATCTCTTAATTCAAGTAGACGTAGTACCGAATGATGGATAGCTATTTCCTGGATTCCCATGAGGACGACTCCGAGAACTTGGGGGTCGTACAAAGGTCTCTCTATAGGAACCGACTCAACCTGCCCTGGCGCCTGGCCAGCATAGAGATGCCCCGCGGACTGAGGGACACCCAGATCATGAGCGACGTCCCACTCCTGCGAGAGCGGGAGAGGGAGCTGGTGCGCCAATTCGATCGGGAAATGATGGCGCTGTCCAGACGTTTCTCCAACATACACCTGGGATGGCCCCAGCAACCGTTGGTTCATGGAGGTCACCGTTTACTACACCGCAGAAATAGCACCAGTACTTCACCAAGGCAGTCATCAAATCTGAGACTAATACGCATCTAACTGAATCAGCAAATACAGCCGAAGATAACTCCACAAGTGACCCGAAAAAGTACACCAACAATGGTGTATTGGATAAATATGTAAAGATAATTACAACAATGAGCACACATTGTCTACAACAAAAAAACACATAGCATTAGATAAAAAAATATATATATATGTATTTTCCAAATTTGTACACTAAGGCAGCCAGAATTACACCAACAGTACACCAACAAGTAATAATTATGTAAAAATAAGTACAGGCACAACAACTTTTCAACATTACATAAAAATATATATATGTATTTTCCAAATTTATACATGAAATGCAGCACTAAGGCAACAAGAACTATACCACAAATTACACCAATAAAAACACCAAGCATACCAACTTAACAAGTTAAAGTACAGATAACACCACCAAATGTACAAACTATTGAAGAAAATATATAGTTTCTCAATATGCAGGAAGCAGATCTTTGAATTGTTATGAGTTTAAGTTATAGTAAACAGGTAGAACCCTTAGCAAACTCCTCATTTCAAAGTTCAACAATGACTGATTAACTTTTTAAACATTTCTCAAACTATTTTAAGCAATTTTAACACTTAGAAATAACTGGAGAGCTCAGCTTAAAGTACAAATAACTAAACTTATTTGAATTTCAGGAGCTCACAACTACTTTTAAGAAGCTCACCCTTTTAGCCATCTTAAGGCTCAACTTTGGTTTAATAACATTTAAAGAGAGAGCTCCCCATATGTTATTTTATTTTATTTATTTGGAAACATTGAGAGAACCATAATTGATGATGATGACAGGTAGCAGGCATTCCGCAGGGCTATATGCCATGCGATTTCCGATTTGGCAGCACATTAAAGGGAAAAGTCGACCCAGGGCCCCCACTGCTCCTCCGTTGAACCCCATAAAAGATAACAGTTCCACACACAATCCTTGAGTGGAGTCCTCTAGCTGGCTCCTCTGCAGGGATAACCTTTGTGCCGCCTGTCCTGTCCTCCTGGTCCTCTTGGCTCTGCAGTCCTTTAGTCGTTTGGTCCTTTGCGTGGCCATTGAGCTGGCAGCCTTAACCCGCATCGAGCGGAGGCTGTCAGTAATGACCCACTTGTGCTCCCCTTCCGTTGCCGCTACTGCTCCCTTCCCCCTGTGTTTTAGTGCATTCAAATGCTCACTCATCAAAATCAAAAGTCAAATTGTCTGTCTAAGCCCAGGGAAGGCGGCCATAAACAGGCGGTGTTGCCAACTTGGCTGCTTTATGGCCGAAAAACTGGTTATTCGGTTATTTGCGGGGGCTTAAAGCGGTTTACTATTCCTGGGAATTTAGCCCTTGTTTGTGTATTTATTTATGGAAATAGAAGGCTTTGTATAAGCCTCCATGAGTTGCTCTATAATTATTGAATAATCTTGAAATACTTAAACTTTAATGGTAAACTTTGAGTTAAAGTATCGGTTCCTTTATTCCCTGATATCCTAAGGATATTTAATGCTCTTAAAAAATACTCTTTGATGGAGAAATTCAATAAGCAAATGAATGATCTACTACCACTTACTGGGTCCAAACTCTGCCGGCTCTATTTAGCGATTTTTGTGTTGTTTGTTGCCTTAAGGACATCACTGTATTTTTGTTTTTGTTTTGGAAGGCTGGTATAGCCGGGATATGCTCTCCCCCCAGCCCCCTGCAATTGCTATTAAGTTCACTTTACGTCCAGAAGTCAAAGCGAAAGTACCGGGGAGGTTACGGTTACGGTGCCGGCTGCTATTTATTTTCATTTTCGTGCATTTATGGCTTTATCTTCTCCCCTCTGACACTTTGTCGTTTTTATCGTTCCAGCGTTAATTCGGTTAAGCACTTAAAGCCACCGGGACTGGACCACATGGACTTGGACTACTGGCTCCTGGCCAGCTGGGAACAACAACAACAACAACGGAAAATGCTGGCTCAACGGGGACAAATTACGTGGCAGAAGCACCAGCAGCAGTCACCTGCCTAGTTCGATTCTGAGCGGCGATCCCATTAGCTAGCAGAGTCCAGCATGTCCAGCAGTCACTCCGGCACAATTGGCCGCAAACGCGTCGGCAGCGGCAGTGCTGCCGGCAGCGAGTACTACTACTCCTCCGGCGGCATCGGCGGAGCCGGAATCGGTGGCTCCGGAGGCGGTACCATAGGCAGCGGCGGCGGCGAGCAGCTGCGGCGCCAGCGTTCAGCGGAATGGCACAGTCACCGTCATGGTCACGGCCACGGCCACGGCCATGGGCTAGGTCACGGCCTCAGTCACGGGTTGGGCCACGGCTACGGGAGCAGCAGCGAGGATGAGTACCAGAACACCGGCCAGGCGACGGCCTTCGATACCCAGCTCCTGGCCCAGCTGCTGTTGCAGAGTCAGCAATTGGCAAGTAAGTACCCGAACCTCTAACTCCTTCAGAAAAAAAACACGACCATGCAATAGCGGGTCCTTGGGTTGCTAAGAGTATTGCCTACTTTTTGGCGGTAGAGAAATTCAAGCCTCAAAATCGTGAATATTTGTTTTAATTTCTGTTAAGGGTTCATTAAAAATGTACAATTATAGCTTTATTAAAAACACAAAGCTTTTTTAACTATTTTTTATAACTAAAAGGTTATTCCAGTATTTCAACCTGTATATACTAGTCAGGTTTTAAAAGATCTCGTAAACAAGATTTAAAGTAACATTAATGGCTTTCATATATTTATTTATATTATTTTTAATATATTTTGTTGTATATATAAAATGTATTAGATTTTCTTTCTTAACTCTTTTTTATAACTTAAAGATTTTTCAAGTATTTTAACCTGTTATTTACTAACCAGTTTTTAAATCATATAACTAAGATATAAAATTACATTAATGGCTTACATATATTAATTTATATTATATTTATTATATTGTGTTGCATATATAAAATTTCTTAGATTATTCTCCATGTGTAGACCACATTTATGGTGAAGGATTTTTATATTGGACAGATATTAGGGGGCCGGTGGGCGGGCAAAGGCGATTTGCCAGTCGGTCAGGCTAGTAAATATTCATTATTTTATTTAATTGAATTATTCAGCTGCCGCAACTGTGTCCAGGATGCCGGATGCTAGCCAACTATCCTGGCTTATCCTGGACACAAATCGATTTCAATTGCTGGCCATTGAAATGGAGAAGGCCAAGACGAGGGCAGAGATGATGATGGGGGCACTCCTGACAGACCTCTGATTGAATTGAGTAAATTGCTGTGAACTGACAGTGAACTCAGCTTAAGAGGGAATGTTTTTTATTTTTATATTATTTTTTTAATGTTTTATAAGACGAAAAGATTTCTTTTAACAATTACTTGTTAGGTTTTCAAGGTTTTTTTATTGAAACTTTTAAGGGTTGGTGCTGGAAATCATCTTCTATTATTTAATAATTTCTATGTTAAGTTTGCACCTATTTGCTTAGAGGAAATATAGGCTTAAATCCCATTTTTAATGCCTATTCCCCTTAGCCAGGCCACACTGTGCTCACAACTCTCCGGTGGCAGCACCGCGCACGTCAGCAGTGCGCCATTCACTTACAATCAAGTTGGCAGCGCCGGCCTAATGGCCGATACAATGGAACATCCTCCGACATTATACCGCCCTTCCCCCGTCCCTCCGTCCGTCCATCCCCCCTCGCCACTTTGCCGGCTCTCCGGGAGCAAACTTAATCGAAGCATAAAACGCAAATCGCAGCGACTACCGAGGCGAGCGCTCTTTTTACGGGCCCGCCTGCATTTGTTCCGGCCCATTTTATTGTCTGTTAATATTTAATGCAATTTACGATTCATTTTTTACAACCTAATAACGCTCGGACGCACGCGACGCACTCCCCTCGTCTCGCAAATTGCTCGCCGGCCGTTACTCTCGCGGGAAAATTGAAAAGCCGGGCAGCCCCACTTGCCATTTGGCCCGCGGAAAAGCAAACAGAGGCTGCGAAAACTGCGTCATGCGGCGTGGAAATTGTTAAGTGCAAACTGTGTTCTTAAATTGTAAATGTGGCCCTCGTTGGGCAGACATATGTAGAGCATTCCTGGCTTTCTCCTCTAGCTTCTCTTGACTTCAGTTTACTATACTATATACTGAATTTCGAGGAGATTGTATGGGTATTACGAGCACTAGACGGACTTTAGGTACTCTCTAGAAGGCTTCCTGTACGCAGTTACCAAAAAAAGTCCCTAACTAAAAACTGTTTCTATTATTTATATTTATTTCTATTTATTTCTATTTATTTCTATTTATTTCTATTTATTTCTATTTATTGCTTATATATTATATT
>VNKC01004050.1:90111-178160 GCA_008042775.1 Drosophila pectinifera | reverse complement strand
TTTGTATATTTAAAATTTGTATTTCTTGTTGTATTTATCAGTATTACAATATTTATTTATTTGTAATACAATTTTTTAAATATACAAAATATAAAATATATATATATATAAACAAATAATAATAATAAATAAAATTTTTTATAATATACATAGGCTAACATCCTTTCCTATATTATCCTTTTGTTTTCTTGACTTTTTTCCACTTATTTTTATATTTAGATGCTCTAAAATTCCTAATATTATTAAATTCTTACAGTTAAAATGTTTTAATAACTTAGACACCATTTTAAATATTTTAAAAATATTTTAAATATATTTTAAATATATCTAATACGTCTTGAATTTTCCGCACGTAGTTCTTAATATAGGTAATAAAATAGATGCTCTAAAATTCCCAATATTATTAAATTCTTATAGTTGAAATATTTTAAATATATTTTAAATATATCTAAAAGTCTTAAATTTTCCGCTTGAAGTTCTTAATATAGGTACATTAATTATTAATAACAAATACAAGATCAATGAGTATAAAAGTATGCTAAATATTCAGTCACTTGATACCACTGTTCAAGGACAAGTTTGGCAAACTTTTTGGCCGTTAATGTTGCTGCCTTTTGGTACTTCGTTTGCTTGCCACTTTTGTTGGGTAAAAAGCCTCAAACTTGAAATAGTTTTTGGCTGACGGGGAAACTATTTAGTTTTGGTGTCCAAGTCACCGAAAAAAGGCGAGTACACACCGTACACACTGCCGCAGTGCCTTTGATGTGCCCGCACAAAAGTTTTTTGGGAAGGCTGCGAGGGGAGCGGAGCGGAGATAATGGTGTCCTGGGAGTCCTTTTTGCCTTTTGCTTTGCCGTTTTCGATTCTGGAAATTCCTCGGCCCCCTTCAACCGCGACAACATCAAAATGCACGTTATTAAGTATTATGTTGCCGTTGCTGTTGCCGTTGCTTCTATTTGTTTTTATTGTTATGGGCCATGTTATGGCCATGTCCTGCTCCCTTTTTTCGCCACCGTCAACGGTTTTAAGAGCTTACAAAATATTTTGTAATTTTGTCACGTCTCAACTTTGGCGACGTCACTTAAAATTACATTTAACAAAAAGGCGGGCAACAAAAACAAAAAAACAAACAAAAAAATGCACAAACAATGGCTCCGAGTTTGAGTTTGGGTTTTGGCCAGGAAATAATGTTTGTCTGCGACTCTCCTTCGTCCTTCGGCGAGGGGGTAAATCAAAAATAGATGAATGGATAGCTGCCCGAATAGATGGATGGTTTGGACGGAAAGCGATGAGTTTCAGGCATTTTTCACGTGCCGGATAATGGGAAATAAACAAACCAGATCAGTGGTCCAAAGGTAGCCCTAGCCTGGGCAGGAAGTATAATAAATCTTGTAGTTTTGAAGCCTATTATAACACAACAGATGAATATTATAATTGATACGTATATGTTATATTAATATTATATTAATTATTAATAACTATAACTAACTATAACTAACTATAACTAATTATAACTAACTATAACTAACTATAACTAACTATAACTAACTATAACTAACTATATCTAACTATAACTCACTATAACTAACAATTACTAACTTTAACTAACTATAACTTACTATAACTATATATAACTAACTATACCTAACTATAACTAATTATAATAAACTACGAGTAACTATAACTTTAATCCTAAGTTTTCCCTATAAATATATTAAAGATAATAACAAAGAAAAGGCAAAAATAAATCTAATTTTCTAAGAAGATTCCTATCTCCACATCAAATGTGTATTGGCCTGAAACCGATTTGTAATATCCTTAAGTTCGAACAGGTGAAACAATCCAACAGCTTGCGAGTTTCCATGATCAACTCTATTGTTTTTCGGGTTCCCTTTGCCAGGTTTTTAACTTGGCCAACACTTTGGCTTTCCAGTTAAATACGCTCAATCCAGCTTAGCCCCAAACATAAAGCTTAGAACTTGAGTTCAAGCGGTTCCCCTCATGTTGCCAACATATCGCAGAGGCAAGCATAAATCAATGTTTGGATTTTGGAGGAAAACACAAAAATATACAAAAAAAAATATAAGCTGGGAGAAGAAAAGAAAATGGATATAACTATTTCAGTCCTAAGTATGCCATGAATAGAAAACTCACTGGAGCTGTACAGAGCAAGATATGAAAGGGTTTAAACAAAAAAAAATTTTATTAAAGAGTAGAAATTATAATAAAATTAATAACAATAACTTGGACTTGTAAATGGCTTAAAGAACTATTGAAAATAATACTTAAAATATTACAAATACAAATATAAATTAAATAGAACACTATATTAAATTAAGAAAAGTCTAGAAAAATTCACTGCTTCCTCGCTAATAATAATTTAAGCCTAAAATAATTCAGACTACCAAAAATCTGCCTAAAACTAGATTCAGTCTTATTTTTTCGCCATGTACCCCTGCCCATGACCATGGATGAAGTGGCTTAAAACTATGGATGGCTTCCACAGGGAGGCGGGTGCGGGGCAAATGGCTCAGACGGATGCCACCAAAAAAATGCAAGCCGCATTCAGAGGGAGACCCTTCCTCCCTGCCTCCCTGTTCCCTTGTCTCTGACGGAGCTTTCCATACATTTATTACCATGAATTTCCATTACTCACTTAAAGAGGGGTAAATCGCAAAGGGGGGCGAGGGCGGATCGGGGGATTAAGGGGGCGTGGCCGCAAATATGGCAGTCAGACAAACGCGTTATGGGAGCCACATAACCAGCAGGAGAGACAGAGAGGGCACCCAACTCCACCGAAGATTCATCAATGAATTTATCAGTTTTTATAGGCAATTTATTATTTATTGATGGCAGTGCCGCTGGCCAAAACGGAGAGCGAGTTCTGGCTGCTTTATGGGACACGGCACCCAGTATATATCCATCTCCATATATAGCATACATTTCAGGGCGAGACAATAACTGGCAACAGCTTTTCAAACTCCAAACGATTCTCTCTCTCGCCTTCCCTACTTTTGGTTTTTTGTTGTATTTTTTTAACTTTGAATAATGGCAGTGCCCCATTGGGGGGGTGTGTGGGGGGTTCAAGGCAGTTTGGTCATGTGGAGAGTGCATTTGGCAGTCATAAAGGAAGCGAGACCGAAAGAAGCGGACCCAAAGGGAATAAAATAATGGTTAGTGCATAAAAACCAGATCGGAATATTCAATACCCTTAAATATTTAACAACTTAGGAAAATATTGATGCAAGAAAATATAGCAGTAATATCATAAATATGTTATAACTTAGTTTTGGGAATAAATTAGTGTCATATGGATCCCTAAGCTGCAGCTATGAAATACAAAGGAAAGTATTAGTTTCCAAATGAAATGATTGTGAAATTACATTTTTATAGCCAAGCTTAATGGTCTTTGAATTAACTGAAAAAAGGCTGCTAGAAATAATAACAATAATAGTCAGGAAAGCCGTTAATTTTTATAGTGTTTGAAAGGGATAAGGAAAACAGGTGGACTTCCTTAGACTAGCCTTAGCTGATATGCCTGAGCCAAGGAGACCCGGAAAGGAAAACTCAAAAGAGCCGCAACATTCAGCCGGAAAATGGAAAACGGCAAAAGTAATGCGAAAACGATGAAGCCGCGTCATAATGTCCGGCAAATTGTTGCGGGCATTCGCATCGAGGCACGTCTCAGTTTACAATGTTTGCCTTTGATTTCCCATTCAGGGCATTAAAATTCTTTGGCTGGGTGGGCTTTCCAGGGGGTGTAGAGGTGGGCTTTCCAGTGGGTGTGGAGGCGGCCTTTCTAGAGGTGAGCTGAAATGGCACTTCCTTCCGATACTTTTAAGGTTATCTCTTGTATGTTTGTTCGATTGTTTCCTTCTATACTTGTCTTAAGTAATTATCTACTAAATTAATAAATTTCCTTTAAATACCAAGTCCAATCCATATTTAAAATAGGAATATGTTCCATAATGGCTTAGGTTTATTTATTTTCCTTTAAATACCCAGTCCAATCCATATTTAAAATAGGAATATTTTCTATAATCGCTTAGGTCTCGATTACATATCTTACGCTAATAATTATCTACGATATTAATAAATTTGCTTTAAATACCAAGTCCAATATTTTCTATAATCGCTTAGGTTTCGATTACATATCTTAGGCTAATAATTATCTACGAAATTAATTAATTTCCTCTAAATACCAAGTTCAATCCATATTTAAAATAGGAATATTTTCTATAATCGCGTAGGTTTATTTATTTTCCTTTAAATACCAAGTCCAATTCCTATTTAAAATATGAATATTTTCTATAATCGCTTAGGTTTCGATTACATATCGATATTGTTCGGTAGCTAATGAATCTAAACTTAATTCGAAAATTGTACCATCGCGAGGTATACACACATAGTATGCACATCCCTCACACCCGATTAGCCCACAAATGCCCTAGAAAATAGCAATATATCGATGACCGCAGCCCCCGTTTAACCCCCTCATGGCCAGAATGCGATTTCGTACGTGATTCGAAGTGGCAGCTGACGGACGACGACGAGGGGGCGACGAGCCGCAGTCGGGCCGCGGCAGTTCGTGATTAATTTATAATATTAAATAAATAATTAATTGCGCTGCGAAATGCGCCATAAAATGCATATTCCGGCATTAACTTATAAATAAATTCGTGACACTAAATCACATGACAAATTTTCCAGTATTAAATGTGATAAATTCCAAAATGCAGCGACAGAATGCTACAAATAAATACTATAACACAAACACGATGCATTTTCAATGCACGCGACAAAAAAAGAGCGAGTAAGCCCAGCAGCATAATAATTATTTATTTGTGTTTGGGGCACATAAATGGAAATAAATTAAATATTTATGAGGCATAACCTGGCGACGGGATTGACCCCGGACAAACAAAAAAAAGCAATAAAGCGGCAAACAAAGGCCAAGGAGCAAAAGAAATTAAATAAATACAAATAAAAATAGGCAAATAAATATTGCATCAAAAGGGGGCAAATGGGAAGGGAAAGAATAAACTGACAACGGGGCCCGAAACAAAAAAAAAAGGCCAACAACCAAATGTAACTTGGCCAAACAAAATGCAAAATGCAAAATACAAAAAGAAGCGGTAGAAGCATTTCAGCAGAGATGCCGTTAATTATGCCACCAAAGTGAGATTCTTTTTTTTAACGAGTAAATTATTATACGCTGTCATGCAAATAGTTGCAATAAAACCAAAAAAAAAAGGGAAAAAACTCGGCACACACAGGCGCCAGACCATGGCCATAAAAGAAGGGGCTCGGAGGTGGTTAGGGCCTGCTTCCGAGGCTCCGAGGAGTGATGAAGGGCCGGGGAGAGGCTGGCATAATTGCATGCTCGAAGCCAACCTCCAATCCAGAAACTCCAAGTCCTCTCCTCCGAACCAGCGGAAGCCACGCGAAAAAATTACAAAGCTGGGTCTTTTTTTAGTTTATGTTTTAATATAATATAATTTAATATAATTAAATAATATTAAAAGGTTAAAATAATGAGGAGATTAAATACAACTTTTTAGATCTGACCAATAATGTTATAATTAATGTGATTTAGAGACTTAGTGATTTTTCTTTTAATAAAGATTTTTAAGTTTTTTAAAGTTTCCTAAGATACGAACCTTTATATAAATAGTGCCTGGAAGTACGCTTTATATAAGTATACTAAAAAAAAAAGAAAATACAAAGATAATTACGTATACGTATACTAAAAAAAAAATTACGTATACGTATTTATCTTTGAATTTTCTTTTTATCCCTATTCTCGCGGTGCAGCCTCTTCCCTGCCCTGGGACTCATTTGTATGCACACAGGCGGCCTATTATTTTTAGCGCTGACGTGGGCGACGTCGCCGTCGACCCGCGACGGCTGTGAAGGGTTAATGCGACCGCGGCAGCAAGCCAATGGATGGATCCTGCGGATTCCCCTGTCCCCTGTCCCCGGATCCCCGGATCCCAGTGATGTGTGGACCACCGATGCCACGGCAACGCCGACAGCAGCCTACAGGCCAAGTAAATAGTCAGCAGACAGCGAGGGCCGATCGCAGAGTTTTCGATACTTGTATACCCGGTACGCAAGTAAATTGTGAGCAGAAATTGCGAGCAGAAATTGTGAGCAGAAATTGTGAGCAAAAATTGTGAGCAGAAATTGTGAGCAGAAATTGTGAGCAGAAAATGTGAGCAGAAATTGTGAGCAGAAATTGCGAGCAGAAATTGTGAGCAGAAATTGTGAAAATTGTACCTCGCAATCGGTCACGACTTTAGCTTATCTACTTAGTTTTAATATATATTTTAAGTGCTAATTTTAATGCGAAAATAATTATTACGTTAAGTATTATCATATTTTGATAATCAATCAATCAAAGTGATTCGATCGCATTATTTATTATTAATTATTAAGTTATTTTTAATGAGAAGGCAAATTTTACGGTAATATATTATCATATTTTGATAATCAATCAATCTGTTCCAAAATTACTGAACAATGACAACGGCGGACTCACTCAGTTACATTTTTTGTCAGTGCAGCGCCAGCTTAATCCTCTGTAGATCGCTCTCACTCTCTCTGATGGGACTATCCGCTCCAGCTCTCTGGCTCACAAACATAAACAACAACACTACGACTTTGAAATTACAAGAAACACTTGAAAAAACAACTGCCTATGCCAACATTCAGCGGGGTTACCACTAGGTTTCTGCCAGAACCAGTTGGGAATTGTAGTGTCAAGTGCGCGAGATTTCTTGGGCTTATTTTTCAAAATGAAATTATAGTAAAAGTATAAGAGCTTTTCAAATTTATGTTGATCAGGGTAGTTTATTGGCAGCTGTTTGTCATATGTTGTTATGCCCACGCCATAATTTCGCTTACTTTTGCTAATTTTATAATTTATATATTTGTATTTATTACTATTGTTATTTATTTAAAAAACGGCCAGAACCGCAAAGAAACCGTCGAATATGAGTGGGCAGAGGGAGAAGAAACAGGCAACAGGTGAAAGGAAACAATGGAAAAGAAAATGAGGGCTCAAAATAAATAATAAAATTAGTTGCAGATTAAGTCCGTATTATACGTAATATCCAATAAAAACGCTAAGAAGGGAACATAGTCCACAAACCTAAATTAAAACGACACAGAAATGAGGGCTTCTAGTAAATAATACATATATATATATATAATTATATATGTATTTTCTCAGAACTAAAACTTTAATGGCTGAAACAAAACTTAATAATTTTTTTAATATATTTCCCCCAGCTCTTATAGACTCTGAGAGTTAAGAGACAACTTTGGGAGCCACCCTCGCACTTGGAGCTTTCAGCTGCAGGTCATACACCCACACACACTGTGGCAGAAAGACGCAGACACTCGCAATTTATATTTGATGACCTTACGCACATTCAATGAGCAAAACAAGCGCGAAAAGTACTTCAAAGGACACTCAGGCTGGATCCGGTTTGCAGGAACCAGGACCCGCATCCGAGTCGCACATATTAATAATAATAATCCCCACAATTCGCGACACGGACGCAACTTAAAAAACCGACATAATTAATTCAAACGAACAAGTTATTATTTAAGCCTAAAAAAAACAAATAAAAAGCGAACTTTAAAAGCAATAAATAAGGAATTAAATGCATAGAGGAGAGTAAGAGATACATGCAAGCATGTATCTTTATTTGGTTAAAAATATGTTTAAAAAATATATATAAATAATAATAAAAATGCTGCAAAAATGCGGCTTAATTTGTTTATCAAACTGAAAGCCATTGATGTTTAAAAACAAATGGTTAGGAGAGAGCCAAGTAGGAAAAAAAGAAACACATAAATGGGGTGACTGAGATGTACGTGCCATTGCAGCCAAATTGGGAAACTGAGAAAAGTGACTCCATAAACACGTTTTGCGCCAGGAACAACAAAAACTATAGAGAAAAACAACGCAAAAAAAATAAAGAGCAGCAAACATTAGCTTTTCTTTGCGAGAACAGTAATAACAACCAGTTCAAACCAACCGGAGCCACAAAAGCATATCCAAATAATAGCAAAAACTCAGGCATCGACAACAAATAATAGCAGGGATACTATAGCTATATTCAAGCTATATTTTAATATTTTTTTTTTACTTTGCCTTCATCTCTTTTAATTAAATTATAGTAATATATAGTATATAAAAAGTCAGTTATTAATTATTATTAAGTTTAATAACATTTTGTGCCTCATTTTAGGGAAATTAAATATTTCAAATAGCCTTGTTAACTATTTTTTTAAAGCTATTTTAGGCTTCTTTTTTTGCCAGCTCTAAAAGCAAAATGCAAAAAATGAAAGAGACGAAAAGAAAGAAAAGCAGCAGCAGAAAGAAGCCAAATAAACGGAATAGGAGACGGGGAATTCCCGTTATGTGACACACGGGAGGAATTAATGCCTGCCAAAATGTGCGCGCTCCGCCACTCGCCCCCTCTATCCTCCGCGGTTCAACTGCGTCTCTCTGCCCGTCTCTGTCTACTACTCGGCACGTTTCCAAAACAGAATGGAAGGAAAGGTGTGGAAAGAGACCAAAGGGAGATAGGTATAGGGAATAACGTGCTAGAAGCAGAGCGCAAAACCAAAAAAGAGAGGAATAAAAATCAAAGACAATTTTGCTGCACAGATTTTTTTTTGCGACACAAAAAAGCAAAAGAAATGACAGCAACTTTATGTGCGAAAGCAAGGAAGAGGCTCTTCCGTTCCTGTGTGTACTTTTTGCTAAGCTATTTTTGAAAATTTAACAACCAAAAATAAAGCTATTGTTTTGAACTCAGAAATAGAGACAGCAAAATATTTAAGGGCATCTTTAGCGTTCTTTAAAAGCTAAACAATTCTTTTTATAATCTTTAAAGTTAAAATCGAAATAAAGAATCTTTCATTAATTCGGAATATTTTTTTTTAGGAAGTTAAACAAAGATTATTATAAATGATAAATAAATTATTATAATTTTATAAAATTATTATAAAAAACCCACATATTTTTGTGTTATTAGGATATTCTTTAATATTAATAATAATAATAATATAACTAATATTATAGCCTTAGTCATTTTGTTTTAATAATATCAAATTTCCCAAATATTTACCACACTGCGTATACTTAATATTTTCTACAAGTGATGCTGTCATCGTTATTTTAAGATCTTTTTTATAAGTAATAATCTAAACTTTCCCAAAAACTTGCTGTCAAATAATTCATTTCTTCTTGCATTTTAATATATATTTAAATTATTTAAATTTAACTACTTTAAAGGACATTTTACATTTAATAAGAATGGGCTTCCATTTGCTTTTCTTCTCTCTGCTCTCTGCCTTTAATGCGGCGTAGTTTTGTCCCTGCGGCTCAGCTTTAAAGTTGACACAAAGGGATTTTTGCACGGATTGCTTTGCTTTTCTTTCGCTTCGTGTTGTTGTGTTTGTTGCGGCTTTATTATGGCTTTCTTGCCCCCACCCTCTTATCCGCCACTTTCCACCTTCCCCAGCCATTGTTGTTCGGGAAAATCCCTTTGCTCTGGGCCCAAAAGGACAATGGCATTGACTCAATTCGTACGAAGCTGGAGCTGGAGCTGAATGCAACTCCTGCCATACAAAATGCAGGAGAATTCTGCTCCAGGGAAACTCTGAAGTAACTTAAAGTGGCGGCCATAAGCCCGATGCTCTGATCTTGAAGCGGATAATGCCTAATGACCTTGAAAGTAAGGGGATGTCGCAAGGTGATGGAGCTAAGTTGAAGGATTTTATTTACAAGGGAAAGGACATTCCCAAAGAAAAACAATGAATTATGGGTTTACAAGGAGTAGGTTTTAAGGGAAGTTATATATTTATAGTAATTATTTAGTAATAATTTATGGTAATTATATAAGATGAGTACTCTTCATGCATATTGTGATTTTAAGTTTTCATCATTGGTTTTATATAAAAATCCCTCTATTTACTACCATATATTATTCAAATTAATTTTTTTTATTCATAATTCCATTACACTATTTAATGTATAGAATATGAATCAACATAAATAGTTGTATGAATAATTAAGCCACAAAGGAGTTGGCATATCTTCTCTCCTGGTTGGTTCTATATATTTTTATTTAACTTCCATTTAGCATTACTTTTTCCCCAATTTTCTCTTGTATTTTTTTCGCTCGCCGCTTTTTTCTCCGCCTTTTGCAACATTTGTGCGGCATTAATTTGAATTTGAAGCGCGTTCAAAATGAAATCACGCGCACTACGAGCAGGCGTGGCTAAAAAGGGGGTGGGGAGGGGGGGTCTAAGGGCTAAGGGCTAAGGGCGGCGCAGTGAGAGGGTTAACTGGTGAAGGGGTCAAAGGGCAGAGCTGGTGTGACCAGCCCTGATGTTGTTTATGGTGGCAGACGGCGCGAAATTAGCATTAGGCCAAAGCGATGCCAAACAATTTCGCCGGCGTTTTGTGTGTGCCCCCGAAAACAACAAGGGGGCCAGGAATGGCACGGGTTAAGGGTAATCAGCGGGGCCAACAAGGGGTTAGGGGTTAAGGGTTAAGGGGGCAGGACGATCCGCGTTGCATGCCGGCATTATTGGAAAATGCAATTCGGGTTTTAATTGCCAGCAATTGATGGCCAAAAGGGGCGAAACTCGGCGAAAACTTTAAACTTTAAAGGGCTTGGGGAAATCAGGGGGAAAGTGGCGCTGGTGGAAAATGGTGGCCTGGCTGGCTGTGTGGAAAACCCTCGGGTGTCGTTGGTCAATCGCAGCCAATGTGGAATGTGTGTTAACCCCTTTCTGCATCACCACACCAGCTGGTTAAAGCTTCGAGTTTGACGCCCTCAGCCAATCTCTCCGCTTTCACCATTTCCCATTTCCCCACTTTCCTCGTTAACTTGACCCTCCTCCTCCCCACACTCCTCTCTCTCTCTCTGTTAATAATCGATGACTGCAGCAATGCCAAGAAGGGTTAAGGGAATGTGAGGGGGAGGGGGGCAGCAGGCGGTCAACTGCAAGTGTCGCTGGCCGCACAGCCGTGGCCAGTGATTTAGGGTCAGCAGCACACGGCCAAATTTTTGAATGCATTCGCCCGCAAAATGCCCCACAATGCACCCTTTGTGCCCATCAAACGCCCGGCTCCGAGAACCAGCAACCGTAGCAACAATGGGAACCACGAACCGGAATGGTTACACTTAGAAAAATATAAATACTTCATATAAAAATAAACTACTAATGTTAAGACTTACAAGTAATTTAATTAATATTTAAATATTCAATTGTGAAAAAGTATACTAATAAAAATTCATAAATTGGTAAAGAAAGCATACTTGGGAATTATATATACAAATTTAAAATGCTGGAATCATAGCTTGAGAATTATAAGCACAAAAACAGCAATACAAATCGAATTTCTAAGTTTTCTAAGCTCTTGTTTTGGGGAATTCAAATTCTCTCTACAAATTTATTTAATTTATATTTATTATATTAAATAATAGAAAGAATATAAAATTAAATAAATAGTAAATTCTTTACATATTTGCCAGTGTAAAACAAATGAAGAAATGTAAAAGAAGAAATACCGCAGAAAACAAAGGGAAAGGAAGTGATACTGCTAGAATACTGTGTGGTGCCAGAGGAATACCCTGGAATTTAGTCAACTTTACTGAATTGTAGTACATAAATGTAATTTAATTCTTTAAGCTTTGTATGGTTGTTAATTTGTGAATAGTTTTTTATACTTCAATTTTGTATTCCCCTTATATAGCTAACTAATTTCGATACAAGACTTTAATCGCATTTTCGCTATTACAGCATTATAACGCATACGCCATGTGGTACCTAAGGCATGCAGGCCAAAATGAAAGGGGAGAATTTAAGAGCGGGGCAAATGAAGTGGCACACGACTTAAATGCATGTGTGGTGGTGGTGGTGGCCTCTGTGAGTGTGTGTGTGTGCGTGTGTGTTGTGGGTGACGGTAACTTGGCTTAGTGGTGCGGAAATATTAAATGCGCCACTTTGCCGCACCGTGCATTATTTTTCACTTCCGCCGCTCGAAATGGCCGTCGATCAGTCATCGAGGGTTTTTTTTCTCACAAATGTTACTTCTTTAAAGTCCCTGAATCTTAATTTAAGGGAAAGCCATAAGAGGAGCATGGATCCTATGGCATTTCTGGTTTGAATTCAATTTTACCTGTAAATAGACAAGAGAGAAGAAAAACAAATTAGTGGAATGTCTCTAAAATGGCCTAATTAATTATTATTAAAAACTCAATAAATCTAAAGCTCTTAAGGTATTTTATTCCCTCTTCAAAAGCAAAGCCTAAGCCTATACTTCATTTGAAATCATTGCGATAATCCAGCACTCTTAATATGCAAATGGAATTCCCTTATTTTTAGTTGTAAGAGACCTTTATGGCAACTTTTGAACCGAGTGTCATTTGCAGCCGATTTGAATAAATGGAAATGAAAATTTAAATGGAAACGAAATCAAATGAAATAAAATGAAATGGCTCTGAGGGGCAGAAAAAAAGTAACAAAAGGAAAAAGAATGCCTTAATTAAAAGCAAATTATTCCTATGAATATTTTGTTGATGCCCAAGACACACACACACACAAGCACACTGAGAAAGGGAGAAAGGATTTACAGCTTGTGTCTTGCTCTTGCTCCTTCGGCCATTGTTTTCGGTTATGGCCATTGTTGCTGGAGATTTTGCCATCATAAAATATTCAAAACATTTAAGAAATTTTCTGTGACAATGGCAATCCTATCCCACCTCCCTCCCACCGTTATCCTTGCGAAAAAAATGCACTGAGAAGACACAGACCAAAACACAATACGAAAACAAAAACAAAAGCTGCAAATAATAACAAAATTCCACTTAAATTGCGCTTTTAGTGCCACGCACACAAACACACTAGTTCTGCCATCTTGATGCGGCAGCGCCATCTTGCGGCCATTTGTAAAATGTCACAAAACGAAGCAAAAATGAAAATGAAAATAAAATTGAGGGGGGACGGTTGGACGGCGGAGGGGTGGGCCTTGAGTTGAATTGAATTATTTGAATGCCGGAGAAAGACTGCTCAAGATATTAATTGAAATATTAAAAGGGTGAATTCTGCATTTCCCAAGTGCTGCTGTGCACTTTAGTGAAAACAAAACGCTTATGCAGTGTTGAATTTCATCATTTGCTTATTGAAAAGCATCAAGGAAATCGCCAGCAAAGTGCAGGAAGTATGAGAAAAATACTTTTTAAATATATATGTTTGTTAGGGGAATTATATTTGCAATGCCATATTTTTAGAAGTAATTATAAGAGTGCTCTTAATGATCATAGCTTGTTAACAATCAAAGAAACCTTTGTAAATAAGAGAAAAATACTTGAAAATATATATGTTTGTTAGGGGAATTATAATAGCAATTTAAAATTTATAGAAGTATTTATAAGAGTGCTTTTAATGATCATAACTAGTTAATAATCAAAGAAACCCTTAGTTCTTGCAGGAAATAAGAGAAAATACTTGAAAATATATATGTTTGTTAGGGGAATTATAATAGCAGTGCCATATTTATAGAAGTATTTATAATAGTGCTCTTAATGATCATAACTTGTTATTAATCAAAGAAACCCTTAGTTCTTGCAGGAAATAAGAGAAAAAAAACAATAATAGCAATGCCATATTTACAGAAGTATTTATAAGAATGCATTGCAAGCTCCTAATTATCATAACTTGTTAATAAACAAAGAAACCCTTAGTTATTTTCAGGGATTTTCCATTTCTTATCCTATCCTTAATATTTAGGAATTTACTAAGCAGAAGATGAGATAACCTTTGTGCAAAAATTCTAAAATACAATCAAGCTTATCCATAATAGTATGCATTGATTTCTTATAGCTTTTATATTGAGATAGTAAAGTCTAGCTTCCTCCCACTTGATATTTGGATATTTGGAATATTATAAACCAAAGAAGATGAAAACAAAAAATACAAATAAACCAAAGGAGCAGCCGGGGAAGTGGGCGAGCATAAGCATATAGGAATTTCATTTTAGGAATTTTCGTATATCGTTATCTATAAATATGCAAGGTAAATGGAGTGGCTGGCAAAGTGGAAAAGCGGCGGGGGAAATTCTGGCCCCCCAAGGCAGTTCATAAACTTTCGAGTAAATTGCAAACTTATGCAGTTCTTTGCATGCAAATCGAGAGGGGGAGAGTGGTTACCTGCGTTTACCTGTACCGGTGCCTGTGCCGCTTCCCCCCTTGTTTTGCCAAGTTTACTGACTAGCAGCTACTTTTCATATGTCGCTCCGTTTGTCATGCAATGCTCGCGGCTCCCCCCTATTTTCCCCCCTATTTTCCGGGCCCCCTCCCCCGTACAGTGTATTCTGGGCACACCGAAAACCTCTTTGACTGCATTTCTATGCATAACATCATAATATGGCCACGATTCTATCTGAGCACATGAGCGAAACTAAATGGAAACATCTAGGAGATGGGGGATGGAAATGCAGTGGGTTGAGCTGGGGAAAATAGCCGGGCATTATGGGGTTAAGGGAGGAGTGCAATAAAAGTTAAGTTCCATTTGTGGCCTCACTGGCGAAAAGCAATAACAAAGCTCCAACTCCAGTCGACATTTTTATGCATATTTATGATGGCACGGTCATAATAACAACTACAAAACCCGGGCTTAAAACAACAATCCTGCTCTGCCCTGGCACAATAATAATAATAATAATAATGGCAAGAGGGTCAAGGCATCCAGCTCTCTCGTAGGTGAAAGCCCTTACAATTCATATTATGCGAAATGTCAACGCAAAACAAGGAAATCAGATTACACTTAATTGGAAGCTCACTGCAGTTGCAGTTGCAGTTGCATTTTGCAGTTGCCGGCATTGGCATGCTAAGTATTTTTCCATAATTGGAAGGAAGCCATTTGTAATGCTAGTAAATTAGTCAAATTAGCATGGGATACGGGAATAAATGCAGGGAATATAGAGGAAATTCAGTCATTAAATTAATTATTTGTTAGTTGGCTTCGATTCGCCCTGAAGCTAAAGGTAATAAATACAATACAAGCTTTGCGGTTGGTCGCATTTTCACCAATTAACAAATGAAATAGGAAAGTCTGCCCTTTACATATTGAAATTAAATCTTCGAAGGTAGAATAAGGAATATTTTGCAGCCAAAATTAATTACAATGATTGAACGATTTTCATTGATTTAGTAAGATGCTGGATCATATTTCTTTATTATACTTGCCACAAGTTCTAAACTAAGATGGGAAGTCCTCTTCTTAATGTTTTATATATTATTATTTAAGTATTATCTTCTTCATTTTGTATATATTATTATTTATATATTATCTTTTCTATCAGTTCAGGCCCCGATTTACGTGGCTAAAACACACAATTTTTACTTTAAATGCAAAACTACGGCTTACGGCGGCTCAGAGAGAGGAAAGCCAAAGACAAAAACGAGAAACGAACTAACAAAAAATGGAGCAAAGAGATCCTTGACACAGAATGCAATGAAAGTCGCGATTGTTGCTTCTGCGGGGGAAAGGCCGTGAGAATGGGAAAGGGAAAGGAACGCTGGAGGGAGTGAGATAGAGAGAGTGAGAAAGAGAAAGAGAGAGAGACAGAGAGAGATGGGGGACAAGTGAAACTTTCAGTTTGTGTTCTTCGACTCGCGTCGTGTGAAGTGGGAAAGGAAGTGAGCGACGGCAAATGAGTTTCTTGTTGTATACCCTGCGCCTTTTGGGTCTTAAGGGGTGTATAGAATACCAAAATATCCTTCCAAATATCCGTCCAAATATCCTTCCAAATATACCACAAATATGCCTTGTTTTAATAGATTTTATTCAAAGCTTAGACCGCTTCTAAGGGCTTGAGTTGCTTTAGGATTTAGAGATCAAGGAAAGACTGTTCCTTTTCATATATGTATATTTAGTTTTAATAACAAATGTAACCAAAATCCTAGTTGGAATTTAATTTAATGATTAAACCTTAAATTTTAAATTTAAGAGTTATTTAAATAGCAAAAAAAAAGCTACGTTTCAAATAAGCTTTTAAAGTGATTAATCCAAGGTCTAGGCCAATATACATATAGTATTTAAGCATATTATATTATATATATATTATATTTATATATATATATATTTATATATTTATATTTATATTTATAAATATATTCATATATATACTACATTATATATATATTTGTAAAGTGCTTTAGGAAGTGGCTTTCCTGGTTCTTAATCACTTTAACTTATTTAAGGGTTGTAAACGTGTTAAAGTTAACCAAAAAACGAGTTCCCTACAGTCGCCTTAACTTGTTATGTTAATATTGCTATTTTGTTGTTTTTCTATTTTTGTTTTTCTGCTGTTACACGCCAAAGTACTGGGGACAAGAAGAACAAAAATCAGCACGGTATATGGAAAAGTTAATAGCAAACGAAAGCATTAAGCAGGAAAACAAGAGCAACAACATTAACAGCGGCGAGGGGAAAAATTGAATTCAATTTTCTTTGCATGGAAATGCGAGAGGCGAGCCGGGGGAAGGGGGAAGGGGGGAAGGGGCGCACGAAATTGCTTTCGCCGCTGCTGCAGCTGTTGTTATTGTTATTGTTGCTGTTGCGCTATTAAATAGTGTTGGAAATAACACATTTCTGACACCCAACTCTCCGGGATCGAGCGATAGCATCGGCCCTTCAGGTGGCGCGATTTTTCCAGCTCCTGGCCCCAAGCTTTTCCAAGTTTGTCGAGGACCGGATGTGAGCGCATTTAGGGCGGTATTTATGAGACACGCCCATGCCGCCCATGCCGCCCACCCCCCCACCGAAAGGGCTTAGTGGTAAAGGTTGAGAGAACGCAAGGGGGGAAAAATGGGGACAACTAAAGTGATTATAATGTGAAGAGGAATTCAAAAAGAGAGAGAGAGGAGTACATTTAAATATGCTAAAAATAGATGTCCCAAAATGGAAATAAAGTTAAAGTCTTTAAAAATAATAGGTAAACATTAATAACTGAGTGAATAAGTGAAGAGTTTCATGAAAAGAGAGTGACTTAAATATAAACAAAGGATTCAAAATTTAAAAGGCAAAAGCCATAGAAATAAAAATCGTTTGAAATAAGATATATTCCTAGAAACAAGTTAACTATTTTTAAGGTAAATATAAGAAGGAAATAAGGTAAATATAAGAAAAGAGAGTGTCTTAAATATTAACAAAGAATTCAAAATTTAAAAGGCAAAGGCCATAGAAATAAAAATCATTTGAAATAAGATATATTTCTAGAAACAAGTTAACTATTTTTAAGTTAAATATAAGAAGGAAATAAGGTAAATATAAGAAAAGAGAGTGTCTTAAACTTAAACAAGGAATTCAAAAATTAAAAGGCAAAAGTCATACAAATAAAAATCATTTCAAAACAAGTTAACTATTTTTAAGTTAAATATATGGCTGAAAATAAATAATAGCAAACTATTTAATACAATAAAATACTTTAATTTGCTTTTCCTTCACGTGAAGAATTAAAATATTCAAGAAAATAAGAAGAGTTAGTTTCCAGTGTTAAAACAATTAGCTTAATTAAGATTAATTCTACAAAATGTAGAAACTCTACTGCAACTTCAGCATAAAAGTAGTCGGCAAAAAAAAAAAACACCAAAGAGATGACAGCAATAAAAGGAGAAATACATAAATATCCTTTGGCTCGCTGACTACGTTTCCATCTAAAAAATGTGTTTAAATTTTGCAAATATAACCAAACAAAAAAAGGAAGTGGCATTGTTTAAAGCGCCGCAAGCCTTATGATTAAAATAAAGCCTTGATTTGATTGATGGCTGGAACAATTGCCCTGCTTTGGATTACTGGGCTTCCGTGGAAAACTCCACATAATCCCCGGTGTTCGTGTGACTCGGGCCACGCCCCGCCCCCCTGTCAGTAACCGCCTCCTCTCCTAGGAACCCGAAAGCCAATTAACAGTTAGTGCCGTGACTGTAAGTGCATGTTATTTTGCCCTCTTCCGGTTCCGGTGTCTCCCCCGTCCATTTTTATTCCTGCACTCCCCAACATTTGCCGCTCCTCTCTCTAGTTTTAATACCCTGTAATTGTAAGGATCAAGGGTATATGCTGTATGTATGGTTTTGCAAATTTAAAATAAATAAGAAAATGTACGCTTTAATACTCATTTTCCAGCTAAATGTTAGAGGATTGCTGTCTGAGGTATGCCATAGTCGGGGGCTCCCTCTCACATTGTTAGGGCAAAGTTAGCACAGTAAAAAATAATTGAAAATTCGCACAAAACAAAACAAAACAATGGAAGGCAAAATACCGAGCAATGAGTGTGTGTGCGTGCTGGGAAATTTCATTTTGCCAGAGCTTTCATTTCATTTGTGGCCCGTATTTGCAGGCATTTTGAAGCGTGCCCCGCTATTTTGCACTCAGCTTTCCACGAAAATGCCATATTAGAGGTCCCGGCAACACCTGTGCAATTGTTGTAAGGAGTCCAAGTGCAAACGCTTTGTTTGATTCCGCTGGCCGAGATTGGAGCCGCGCTTTTGAAATATTTATGCATGCAAATTCAACCGAAAGACGCGAAAAACGAAAAACGAAAGGCAAAACGAAATGAAATGAGAGGAAAACTGGCAACAAAAGTAAGATAACACGAATGGTTGTTTGGAAATATACACGAAAATATGAGGGTGAGGGGATCTTGAAGGTCCCACATTCTTGAATTAAATTAGAAACTCCTTTAAAGGGACATTATAAGATAAATAATATTCAAGTAATGAAATATGTATTTTTTATTTGACTTTTATTGCGAGAAGTGCTAAAGTGTTGATGGCCAGCCGCTTTGCTTTGTTTCATCAGGGATATGCAAATAATCTCGGATTACGTGTCGTATGAGTGTTTTTCCTTGTAGGCACTTCATTTACTGCGTACCAAATATTACTCATACGCCACGTTGCTTGTTTTTGAATGGAAAATCATGTATATTTGTACGCGTACGTGTTGCATGAATACTTCATGTGTTGTTGTTAAGATTTCCCATTCATATTCGAGGTTGTAAATGTGAGATTTAATTTAAAATACTCAAAACAACCGATAAAATACAGTTTTTTATTAAGTTTATTTTAATTGAAAGCAATTCAATTTGCAATTCCCCAAAATAAATCCCACACATTTGCTGGCCAGTGTAAATATTTGGCCGGTAATACCATTTGGGGTTTCTAGTTTACCAACGGCCAACACTCGGCCTGACGATATAAAGGTAAGTACATTTACCTGCTTTGGTTTTCTTTTTGCAAATGGAATACTCATTCGACTAATTTACCAGCCAAGGATGCACCCCACACGCACTCGTCAATAATACCCACACACCCAAGACACACACGACACACACCACACACACACACAAACAGAGAGACATCCAAACCCACATAAATGGTTGTCCAACTTTGGTTTTTGGTTCAATTTGGCTCTGGGGTTCTGGGTTTTCAGGAGCTTTCAGCAAATCTTGCCAATCAATGGTTACGTGAGTGCCAATTACACACACGCACACACCAGCACACATACACTAACACACACTCTAGCCTAGCCACAGGCAGAGATCCCTCTATATGTTGGCATTTATTTGTGTGTGTACTTAGACGGTGTGACTAAGCATTAGAGATGCACGCAAATGGACAGGAAATCAACGATTTATCGACAAAAATCTGACAAATATCGATAATATAAAATATATTTTTTATCACCTGAATATTGAAAATCATTGATATAAAGGCAGAAAGCTAACTTGCCAATCTTAATTGTAGAACAAATAAAACTTATATCTCTTAAAATAAGAAAGAGTTTTTTCCTAAAGGTTATAATACATTTGGATTAATTTGAGTGAAAAATCGATTCATTTCCATAAGTACTCAACAAGGTAATCAATATTAATATATCGATTTTATTCGATCATCTTTATTCAGAATCTATCTGCATTTCCGGGCGTCGATGATGGCAGTTGTGATTAGGCATTAAGCCCCACTCACTCACACAGAAGGACCCTCGCTTATACACCCGCACACACCCGCACACACTTGCACACATACACACACATACACACGCAGATATACAGAATCCAATACACCGAAGGACACATAAATAAATTATGGAAATTAAACATGAAATTGTACAAAACCTCGACACGAATGCGACAGCCAAAAGGATCAGGCTCCTAAGGCAGTGCGTGTATGCGTGCTTGAATGCACCGTGAGAAAATGTTACTTATAGAATTATTTATTACTTTGTAATAAATATTTAAGCCAGAGATCAAGGCAGCTAATTAATAAATAAGACTTTCTTATTTAATAAGACATTTACAGTTCCAAAAGTTAATAAAACTATTTCCAATTTCGAGTACATGTATATATATTTATTTTTATATATTTAACTGTAAATATTTGTTTACAAATAAATAATTTATATGAATTATGCAAATAGTAAGCAACACATTTAATTTTTAGTGCTTAAAAGAATTTATCTGTGGAATATCAAGTTAATATAGTTAAAATAATTGGAAAATAAATTGACTTGCTTTCAGTATATTTAATTTGAATTTCCCCTTGACATTTTCCCTCAGTGCATTGGCTCAAGGTGCTGTGTCTCTGGGGGAGCCTCAGATAAGGTTTGCAAATTGACGGAAGCAACACATTTGCAGCCAAGAAGATGGAGCTGAAGAAGGCTCACAGGGGAGGGAGGAGGAGCTTTTCCAGAAGCCAAGGAAAATGCATGCAAAGCAGCTGCTTACACCCCCGTCGATCTCCACCGGTTCCTTCTGCTTTCGCAACTCAATCTCCTGGCAACTGGCAACAACTTTGTCAATGTGGCAGCACATCTGTGACCAGGAAAAGGCACAGGACAGCTCAGGGGGCGGGGACGGCGGGGGTCTTGGGAAAATGGGAAAATGGGAAACGTATGTGGAGGGAGTTCCTCTTCCACTCTACCTGTCTCCTGCCGAGTTTTGTCAACGTGTTGACAGCAATGATGATGGCGACGATGATGATGATGATGATGATGTCTCTCCTGGCCCCTTCGGACAGCAAGCCAGCCCCTCTCCCTCTCCCTCTCCCTCTCCTTCTCCCTTTGGGTGCCCAGTGCAGCTCCACCTCTCTCTCTCCCTCCCTCGGAGCCCCCTCCTCTCCCTCTCTCCCCATGTTAACAATGCACGACAAAAGCGCATTAGAGGCATATGTGTCTGTCTGCTTTGTAAGTGTAAGTGGGCGGCTGTGTGCGTGTGGGTGTGTGTATATGTGTGTGTGTGGGTATGTGTGTGTGTTTGTGGCTGCCCACTTCTGGGGGTCACCTGCGCCCATGCCCAAAAGCCCCATTCCTGAACTTGGGCCCCCCCTCAACAGTTGTGGGCGTGGTCCGCTTGGTTGGCTGCATTCAGCATGTCGCAACGATTTGTTGCAAATTGTCACACACACACACACATACACACACCCACACACACACGTGACTGAGGGGGGTGGGGGCTAGCAGCTAGGGAGCTGGTGGTGTTGCCACCTCGGCTCTGTTGTTGCATTTAATTACGCGTGTCTGCGCGCCAAAGTTTACTTTGTCTCGCCATCACACACAGTGAAAGCGAAAGAGAGACAAAGGGTAAGAGAAAGAGACAGAGAAGGCGGCGGCGGCGGCGGCAGCAGAACGTTGCACGTGCAACGTGTGACCTGAAGTGTGTCTGTTTGACTTTATTAAACATGCCCCGAGTGCACTGTACGAAAAAGGCAGTGCCTTCGAGGGAGCAAACATAAAACTCTCAACTTTAAATCAAATTTAAAAGAAGAGAAAATCTTGAAGAATTAAAAAGTAATTAGGAATAATATCCTTGAAATATCCTCTTGTTTATATGGGTTTTTTCTCTCTGTGCAGACTGACTTCAACTAACCAAAGACGGGAGCCAGGAGCCAGGAGCGTGGAGCTGCCTTTGAATGACAGCCTAGATTGAGCCTTGTCCTGTCCCGGGCACGTACAATTGAATGTTGGGGAAGGCGGGGAGGCGGGCAGGAAGCCGGGCAGGAAGCCAGGCAGGAAGGCAGGCAAGGGTGTCGGGGGCAGGTGGCAGGCTGTTGGTTAATGTGTTGCAAATCAAAATTAAACAAGGCAGCTGCAAGCGAGCCGCCCGAAATGTGCAGTTAATTTAAAATGTCAGATTAATTAAATGCAAATAAATGTCAATCGTGGCCAGCTGCCGACTTGGTCAATTACAGTCTCCCCCCCCTTACACTACAGGCCACCAGAGCCTTAACCCTTCAGCGGCGTCCAGTGACAGTTGTAAATTAAATTTTGGCGCGTGTTAAATGGGCCGTGAAATGTGTCAAAAAAAAAGGAAGAAGCTTCCTGGGGCAGAGGGCGGAAATATGATGAATGCTCCTTTTGTCAGTTTGTCAGTTTGTCAGTTCATTTTGTAATTAACGCAGCTCTCTGCCTCTATCTCTATCTCTGTCTCTGTCTCTGTCTGTGTCTCTGTCTCTGTCTCGCTCTGGCATTTCTCATTAGAGTAAAACATATTTTGCTGCATAACTCAAGGCGTCCAAGCAGAAACAGTGAAATATGCAGGCAACGAGAGCGGGAGAGAGCAAGAGAGAGAACAACGCTTTGCATATTTCCTGGTCTCACGCCTTCCCCGCCTTTATTTATTCCACTTTTTGTTATTGCATTCCCCTGGCGAAATAAAGGAGAAACGGTGAAAATAGACAAGAGACAAGGCTGAAAACAATTTATGACATATTTTTATCGAAATTATCGGCATAGATGGGGAGGTCTTCCCCCCCACCGCCCACCTCCTCGGCCTCAGCCTCAGTCTCTGCCTCTCGCTCTTTGCAATAAATAATAATTTGCCGCATAAAATCTCATTTTGTGTAAACATTTCTCTCCGAGTGGTGAAAATAAAAACTAAGGAGCGAAAGTGTTTGGCATGCAAAGCGGAATGCCCTCCCCGGGGGGGACGAGGGGGAAAAACAAGCCCCGAGCTGGGAAAACTTTTCGGTTCACCTCAGAGAAGTGTCCGGGATAATCAGCAATGGCGTGGGCTTTATGGCATTTAATTAATAATAATATTAAGAGATGATAAGTATTATTTTGACAAGTATTTCATATTTGTTCTTGCATTAATAGTGCAACCAAAAGTGGAAATATTCCACAAATGCTAATTAAATAAAAATAACACGTGTTTGTTTAGCGGAAATATTTATTTATAATTTAGAAATTGTTATACCATGATTTTTAGGCTTGGAGAAGTAAAATCTCTGCCTCGGAAAGGGTATTTATTGTGGCCCAAGGACAGGGGGATTGCCGAGAGTTATGTCGGAAGGGAAAACACTGGGACCCAAAATCGGGCAGAGGCGGGGGGGAAAAATCTTTGGGCCACAAAAAAATGGGACGGAAAACTGTTGGAATGCCAAGTGAGGGCAATGCCAAAGCCAAAACCAGAGTTGGGAATACTTTTAGGCGTTGGCGAAAACTGCACAACATCCCAGGCAGGGCGCGGGGTGTGTGGAGGGGCATTAAGGGGCTTTGCCACCCCCTCCCGCCCTCCCCGGCGCGGTGTGGAAATGAAAATGTCGCGGTCTGGCCAAGTGGTCAAAAGTTGTACGTTGGATGCGTCATAAAAGCGGTGCACCCCCCTAGCCCCGTTCAAAAATATGTATATAGAAAAAAGACAGCGGCCCAAAGCTGCCAAGGGGGTAGGGGCAGATAGGGACAAGGGGGCGGCGCCTGGATTTATGGTCATGTGGATTGTTTAAAGCGCTTGCCGCTGACCATGGCCATCAAGCGGAGACGACTGTGCGACCAACAAAAATATGTTGTGAAATATTTTACAATTTTTTATTGCACCCTTTCCACAGAGGCAGAGAAAGGGTATCGAAGGATATTCCCTTTTGGGCTCCCTTAACCCCTTTTGGGTTATTTAAAATTTAAATTTAAAATTACAATATTTCAAGATATTATAAGGAAGCTACTAGGATTTGTAACTATTTTTTAATAATATAATTCAGGAATTCAGGATTATATGGTTTTGGCATAAATATTATTTAAGTGACCTTTAACATTGCCCTTTAAAACCAACAAGATATATTTAAATAATATAAATATATATATGTATTCACTTAAAATTAATCAAATAATTTTATTCATCAACAACATAAAAGAAATATTAAAATTACAATATTTCAAGATATTATAAGGAAGCTACTAGGATTTGTAACTATATTTTAATAATATAACCCCCAACGAGTTGTGAGTTACGAATTCAAGAATATATGGTTTTGGCATAAAGATTATTTAAGTAGCTTTTAACATTGTTATTTAAAATAAATAAGATGCCTTTAAGTAATATATATATATTATTATATTATTATTATATTATTATATATTATTTTATATATTTATATATTATATATTTTAATTTTTATATTTTAGTTCGTTAATTAATCATTAAATCTAATGTATTCATACCTAGAGGTATCAGCTCTTCGTGGACTTGCCAGGGGCGTAGAAATTTTTTAAAAGTATGTCGCAGTTTTAAGTAATTTGTTACCAAAGTTAATGGCCATTTCCGGTTTTTGTTTTTTGTTTTGTTTATATTTTTTTAAGGCGGGATATTTTCGTGTCGTTTCCCCGCAAAACTTTCCCTTCTTGTGTGTAATTTTTATGCAGCAACGCGCCAGTTTTAATAGCAAATAGGGGGTCACGGGGGTCAGAGGCTTTTTTCCAGGGGGGTCATGGGGTTAAGGGAGAAGAGGGTAGTAAGCAGGGGGGGCCAGGATTCGTTTTGGCCACTCGGGGCAATTGAAATGAATGTTTGCTGTGTTAAAAGGCAGCGATTTCGTTTTGTTTTTCATTTTTTAAGGACCTGCCTGGCTCTTCCCCTTGGCCTGAGTTTATGTGCTACCGCCGGAGTTTAGTAATTAACAGAGGGGGAAGAGGGGTAGAGGGGAAGAGGAAGTGGTAGTGGTGGCCGTAAGTAAGCCAGACAAATGGCTTATTTAGGCAAAGGGAAAGGCAAAGCCAAAGGCCCTGGGAGAGAGCCAGGACCAGGCCCAGTCCCAGTCCCTCTATTCACCTGTTCCAATTTGCTCGCCACGGCCATCAAATCTGAAATCCCCCAGAAAATGGAAAACCCGAAAGTTTCCTAATCAAGTTGGTTCAATGAACCACGTGCGATTCATAAAATAAAATAAAAACCCCCTCGGAGGGAGAGGGCGTTAGTGCATGGCATAAAACTGAAATAAACATAAATACATAAAGCCACTGGCAAAGGGCAGCGCAGGGTAAAGGACTTTGAGCCACTGCCAAAACCCCAAAAACCATAAATTCAATTTGAAAATTTACCGTCAAAAGGAGCAGACTGTGGAAGGGGGCGTGGAGGGGGTGGCGAGCATAGAGGAGACGTGGCATGTCCTGTTGATGAACACACAAAACTCTGTTCGTCCTCGATGCTTGTCAATAATGTCAATCGTTGTGGGTTCCGTTGGTATTATTGGTGTTATTGCTGCTGCTGCTTCAATGTTGCTGCTGTTGCTGCTGCTGCTGCTGCGGGTCATAAAAATTTTGACATTTCAAATGCGACACTAACAGCAGCAGCTCCAGCCGCAGAAACACTAAATAAAAATTGATACAGCTAGTGTAAATACAGTGGGAGATATTTCGACTAAGACAAACAAATAAAATGGGATATAAAATGGTAGGAAAAATATTCTTTCAAAGGGGAATGCATAGAGTTGAAGCTATTATTTTAAAATGTGTCAGTGAGAGACTTAAAATATGCAAGTTTTTGTTAGAGATATTTCTGGGAACTAAAGACACTTGATAACTGGATAAACATTTAATAGAATCCATTTTTTTCTCAAATTATATTGCATTAAATCAAACCCTTTAGTTAGGACCAAAATCTAGAAATAAATATACTTTTGAGTGACTTGAAGTCTTGTTCTATTCATAAATAAATATTTATTTAGTATAGCTTTTAAAAATAAAGTTTTTTTGTATAGTTTTGAAAATCTCTCCCACATTTAATAGAACCTAGAAAATGCTCCCAATTTTCTTAAAATATATTGCATTAAATCAAACCCTTTAGTTAGGAACAAAATCTAGAAATAATTATACTTTTGAGTGACTTCAAGTCTTGTTCTATTCATAAATAAATATTTATTTAGTATAGCTTTCAAAAATAAATTTTTTTTGTATAGTTTTAAAAATCTCTCCCATATCGGATTGCAGCTGCCTTAATTTTTGTTGTATTTTTGGACAAAACCTTTTAAGCCAAAAGAGGGCAAAGCGTTGGGATGGACATAAAACGTCCCAAAAATGTAGCCCAATAAATTTTGGAAAAAAGAAAGCGAAGCGTTTACCATTCTGTGCCCGTTACTCATATTGCAGTGCCTCGTCCTGGACTTTTTTTGGTGGCTACAATTTACTGCACAGACTTCAAACTGGCCAACTGTCAGCTATAAAAGCTTCCACTTTGCTCCCGCTGTTGGTCAAAAGGGGATAGAGACAGGCATAGCCATAGAGATAGAGAGGGAGATAGCTACGAATGTTTTAGCATGTTTTTGGGCAGGGCAAAGAGTGGGAGAGTGAGAGAGGGAGAAAGAGAGATGTTGAATGGTTTGTCTAAATCGAACTTTGTTCGGGGCTTCGACTTTTATTTGTTTAGTTGTTTTGCGAGCCCCCATTTTCCTTTTTCCGCCCTTGTTTTTACTTTTATTTCCCTGAATCTTCAGATTTGAGGCCATTTATATTTCATGCGATTTAAGTTGGGATTTTTACCGAATTCTTTGTGGACTTATTGTGTTTTTTTGTTTTGCAAAGCACTGGGATTACAAATTAATATCAAAAGGTGCTCGAGGTCCGCACAAAAGGTCCTGTTGCTTGTCTCTATCCTCCTGTCTCCCTCTGGCTCTCTGTCTCTGTCCCCCTCTCTCTCTCTCTCTCTCGGTGTGTGGTGTGTGTGTGCAGTAACAATCCGACAGTTGACATGAGCGTGACATTGCATGGTAGCATCAACGCCATCATCACATGCAATCAACACAAGGAGGCACAAAAGGGACGCACCGAGCGGGCTGGAAAGGGGGTGGAGAATTCAGTGAGAGAGGGGGAGGGAGGTTCAGGCTCCTGGCTGCCACATGGCCAATGCCAGAAGGAGTCCTGGCTCGAGCGGCTTACAAAAGAACCCGAAAAACGGGGACGCTAAGTGACAGGCAGCCCGGCCAATTGACTGCAAGGACCTCTGAGGTATCCTGGGAAACGAGGTCAGTAAATATAAGAAATGAAAGCAGCTAAAGTGTTTAAGATTCTATATTCTATATTCAATTAATATTATTTAAGACTCTGGCTTTCTAGAAGCATATAAAATAATATGCTTTGTGTTAATAAGCGTTCAAAAACTGTGCAAATAAAATATATACAAAGTTTAAAGAGCCAAAAATAAATAAGTTTTAACAAAACAAAGTTTGATGCAAGCCGTAAGTATATATAAGGCAATTATCCCTTTAAAATATAACCAAAAATGATGATGGGTTAATGCAGAAACATGCCTGATAATAACCCATATATACCCCGCCTTAATTTACAGGATACGCTTTGCAATGGCGAATACAAATGGTGGCAACAACCAAACGGAATTTCCCACAAAAGGGACACGAGCCGAAAACTGTAAACACTTTTCCTTCACGCATTTCGGCTTGGGCTTAGGTTCAGGTATCTCCCATTCAGCTCCTCCTGCATCCTGGCCCCGGCCCTGCTCTCTGGCTGGCTTGTGGGCCGCCCCTTTATCATCATCTGCTGGCCATTTCGACTGGCAGTTGTCATTATTCATACGCACCGTGGCACACCAAGTGGCAGCAACAATAACAAATCGCTTTAACAGGCTCGAAAATTGTTTTCGCCTCCTTCAAGGCTTCCAGTGGCACTCTTCCACCTCCAGAATGTCCCGCGAGGCTTGAACATTTTTCAACTTTTCGTTTTCCCGCTAATTCGGGGAATTTTCCTTGCTTTTTTAAGGGAGGAATGAGGGGTAGATGTTCTTCGAGGGTACCAGACATTTTGACAAAAACTGGGGGTAAATATTGTTTTTTAGTTGGCAAAACATGCGGCATAAATAAATTCCTATTTACTTGGAGATTCTGGAATCTAAAAGGCAAATTTTTGGAAACTTCTGTGAAGTATTTTATTTTGTACAGAAAATTTGGAAATTACTAGAAATGGTTTATAAAGGTTTAGCACCTATTACTGCCTTATTTAATTGTAATTCTTGGAAATTATTTAGTTAAGGCCTTATAATGGATTTTATTGAGACTTTAAATGATATTTTGTTGTATCTGCTATTTCTCTGATTAAATATTAACTTAGTTGCTGTATTTAAGTCTTTAATTTGGCCACCTTGTCTTAGTAATTTCCTAGAATTATAATTTTTTAAAACTTAAAGGTTTAGCATCTATTACTGCCCTCATTAATTATTGTTCTAGGAAATTATATAGTTAGAACCTTCTAATGGATTTTATTGAAATCTTATTTGATATTTTGTTGTATCTGCTATTTCTCTGATTAAATACTAACTTTAATTTCTTTAATTTCACCACCTTGTCTTAGTAATTTTCCTTTGTCCTCTAATGTGGCTGGAATAATTATGGCCAGGGCCCGGAAAAAGTTTCTTGTCCCCAGCTTAACTTGGCTGTGTGCTGCGAGGGGCCTTCATGTCAAGCGATTGTGTCCTTGTATCCTGTCGCCCACGATTTCCGTCAATTCGTCCTCAATGGCCGGCGAAAAGGCAGCGTTCAAATCAAGGAGCAAAACTCGAGAGGAAAAAGGCGAGTGAGTCTGCCATGATTATTTTTTCTGTAGCTTTTTTCTCTGGCTATTTCTCTGTGTAGAGAGGCGAGAGTGAATTGAACCGTTTGAAAAGTGGTGAAAAACAACTGGAAAAACTAGCCATTGACCGGGGAAAGGCTGCCCTCCGCCCTGCACCCTCCGCCCTTCACAGTGACATTTGTTGCCATTACATCTAAATTGGCTGCCAGGACTCGAGTGGTAAACGCTGTGTTATTGTTATTGTTATTGTCCAGTATCTGTATCGCTATCTCTATCCCTAGGTCCTTCCATTTGCTGTTCTCTCCTTGTTCGCCTCGCACAGCACTGGCAGCCAAGTAAAGGACGAGAAAAAATGAACAAACGACGTGCGAATAAATTGACAATTCCATCAATTTGTCGTGTCGACGTGTTTACCATTTTAGCCCCTATCAGCCAGTAGGGTCTTAAAGCCGCTAGGAGCCTCAGTCATCGTTCCTCTGTTTCTCTGGCCTGTATCTCTCGCTTTCTCTGTGTGTTACTCCATCGGTTGCACTTTGTATTCACTGAGAAAATCGAACTATCCTAGATACCCACATAGAATACTGCCAGTAGAGTAGTTAAATAGTAATACATTTAACACTGATGCAAAGTCTTACAAATAAAATGCTTTTCCAAAATATGTCCTTATTTTGTACCCTTTTCTTGGTGCTGGCATTAATTTAAAATTTTTCCCAGTGATGTTCCTTTGCTGGAAAACAGTTGACCGTCTCGGATATCCGTTTGTGATTCGAGAACCGAGTACAGAGTACAGAGTGTCCTCAAGCCATGGCCCTCAACTTGTCAGCAACAAGTCGAGTGCTCGTCAATCACCCCTCGGCAGAACTATCTCTTTCCAGAGGGGGGAAAGGGTTGGGGGGGCTGCAAATAGGCCATCCCAACGGATGCGTTGTCCATGTCAATTAAAGGCAAACATCAGGTGAGCCCTGGGGCCAGAGAGCCATCGAAATTAGTCCTATTCGTCTGTGATACAAAGGGAGCCATATCGGATTGGAACTTTTTAACTGGCTCTCAGTTCTGAATGGATCGAGACGGATTGCATTCATTTTAGGCCTCAATAAGGGTTCAGTGGTTAGACAGATTTAGGTAATTAATTAATTTCAGTTGTATTTTCAAGTATTAATATATATATTTGCAGGCCTGCATTTAATTATATTAAATTAAGTATGGTTTCCTATAATATTACATATAAAAGATTATCAAATATAAATTACTATTTAATTATTATTGTTAAAAATAAACGGAAGCAAATGTAGAGAAAAATAACCGACAAATGAAAGTTCTCTGCACACATTTCCTCTTCTAGTTTTCCTATTTTTTGCAGGCCTGCACTTAATTATATTAAATTAAGTATGGTTTCCTATAAAATTATATATAAGAGATTATCAAATATAAATTACTATTTAATTATTATTATTAAAAATAAACGGAAGCAAATACAAAAAAATAACCAACAAATGAAAGTTCTCTGCACACATTTATTTTTCTAGTTTTCCTATTTTTTGCAGACCTGCATTTAATTATATTAAATTAAGTATGGTTTTCTATAAAATTATATATAAGAGACTATCAAATATAAATGATTATTTAATTATTATTATTAAAAATAAACGGAAGCAAATGTAGAGAAAAATAACCGACAAATGAAAGTTCTCTCTGCACACATTTCCTCTTCTAGTTTTCCTATTTTTTCTGCCAAGCTAATTGTGTGGCTAAAAAATGTTTATTTTCATTTTCCCCTGTCGTGTCACACTGTCATCTCACAACCTACAACCTACAACTATAACAATAACAATAACGAAAACTACAGCAACAGCAGCAACAACAGCAGAAAAGAGGTCAAAATGCTGCAACGGAATCTGATGGCCGAAAACAAAGTTGGTGGAAAAAGTGGGCCGGAAGGAAGCCTCTGAGTTTTCCGTTGTCCCCATAAAATGTTATACATCCTGGAACTGGGACGCTGCATATTTAGCCGATGTATCTAGCTGTCTCTGTCTGCCATCTCTCTTGCTATCTCTTTCTCCCCCGACCCCTGCCACCTCTTCTGTCAGCGGTGTGCGTGAGTTTGGCGAGTTTAAACGCAGTTTTTATGGCCCTACTTCCGTTTTGTTTTATTCATTCGCGCACAATTTGCGCTACATTATTGTTTTTATTATTCGGTTAAGCACACACACACACACCTACACACTCTATATATTTAATTTTCGGTCGATTTAGCAAAGGGAGCAAGCCATTTGACAATGGGCTCAACCTGGCATCCTGCCTCACCTCAAAGTCAGGTGAACTCTTGCCTTTGAAGCCAGGATTGGACTATAATTTATTCTGCAAGCCTTTTTAGCCAGCTAATAGTTTAAAAAGTAATGCAGAATAATAATATGTAAGCTTCTAAATAAGATTTACATAATGTAAAAGAAGTAATTAAATTCTTCTTCAAATAAACTGAGAGCTTACACTTGCCTTGGCAACTTAATTACTTAAATTACAACAATTACCTTTGTTTGCTAAACAGAAAGCCTTTGCGACTCCCAGACTTTTCGCTTGAATATCTTTCACCATTATGGGGATGACTTTTTGGATAAGGCCAAGTCAACAAGGTGACAATGCTCCTCCTGGAGTTATTATGAGGGAAAAAAGAAAACGGCTTTGCCAGCGATAACTAAATTTAATTACGATGAAATTTAATTAATAGAAAATTGCACGGACAGAAAAAGCACACAAAGTTAGCAACTTGAAGAAGGCAAACACCTGCCACGCCCACTTTGAGGTATTTTTTGTGCTGGATTTTGGCAAAGTTCCATTACGTTGAGTGTCAATTAAGTAATCGCTAAATTGAAATCTCATCGGAAGTGATTTTGTGCGCTTGGCTGGCATTTTTGGCTTTGGCCTCATAATGGGCCACGTTCCATGGCAGTGGGCGTGGCGGCCGTAGGAGTGGCAGTGGAAGTGCCGGAGGAAGTGGAAGAGGAACTGTGCGAACTGCATTCCAACAAACTTCCGTTTCCGCTTTACACACCTTCACATACAGCCTCGCTCGCACAAAGATTACAATTCAATTTGGCGACGTCAGCAGCGTCTGCGAGTATCAGGGATGACACTCCATCGATATGTATAAATATCGATTGAATAATTTAAGGAATCGTCGATATATAAACCAAGATATGTGTTTGTGTTTTAAATAAAAATGTTTTGGAGAATACAGAAGAAATACAGATGAGGTTTCTGTCTTAATCAATGTATTAATATTAAGAACCTACCTATCGTACTTATTATTTAATGTATAAGTATCGATTGAATAATTTAAGCAATTGTCGATACATAAGCCAAGATTTGTGTTTGTGTTTCATAGAAAAGTGTTTTAGAGAATATATTTCGAAAAGTTGATGTAAATACAGATGAGGTTTCTGTTCTAATCAATGTATTAATATTAAGAACCTACCTATTGTACTTATTATTTAAAGTTCTCCCTAAATTCCATTAACAATTAATTTAATTAATTTTCATCAATGTATTATTAATAATTACCTAACTATTGTACCTATTATTTAAAATTCTACTTAAACTCCCTTAATAATTTGATATTTCCCTTTAAAATATTTATCTTTAATCCCTAAACAATATTTTCCTTCGCCTCATAACGATTTTTATCCCCCCCAAGTGTCCACCTCCCGTCTCTAGTTCAGCCTCCTCAGAGCTCGAGCATTTTCCGCTGGTCCTTGCCTCTTTTGCTTTTACCAATCGCTTCCTATAAACGGCAAATACTTTGTTATAGACAACACCCCAGCCCCACCGCCGTCCCAATTTTGTTAGCCCCACGTCAAATCCTTAATCCCCATTCTTTCAGAGGCAGAAACGAGCAAATTACCAACTTTGGCGGAAATTAAGTGGCAGACGACGGGCAAGGAAAAAAAAACAAAAAACAAAAAAATCGAATGAATGGAAAAAAAGGCAGGAAGAGACGGTGGATTAAATGAGAGAGAGTGAGGTGAAAAATGGAGAAAACCGGCAGGAACTGAGGCTGAATAAAATTGACAGGACTCGGTGAATCGATCACTAAAAATTGCCTGGAAATATCAAAGGAAGCGCAAGTGATTAAATAAAACAAAAGCAAGCAATCATAAAGATAACTATGAAGCAGGCTTAAATATTTGTTTATTTAAATAGCTAAGGCTTAAAGAAATGTTTTAAAAATAGAAAGAACACATAAATTTTAATAATAAAAAACCCTCTTGAGCTGACTCATTAATTAGCAAATATTTGATACTTTGAGGTCATCGGTTACAGGAGCCTTATAAGTGCCAAAGTAAGGGGAAAAGGTATACTCCTCTGTGGTTTTTAATTAAACAATGCAGAGTATTTGGAATACATAAAGAACTAGCAGCGCACTGGAAATGAACTGAGCCAAAATTCTAAAAACTGAAACTGAAACCAAGGATCCGAGGCCCTAAAACACCCGCAGTCAGTCAGATAGTCAAGTGAATTTAATTTTCCACACGGCTGCGGCGATACTCGCAGCGGAAAATGAAAGCACTACTATAGAGAGGGAGAGAGAGGGAGAGGGAGAGGGGGTGAGAGGGAGAGGGAGAAGAGGAGAGAAAGAGAGATAGAGAGAGTGAGACTTTAGGGGCAGCGGGAGAGAGGTCACGCTGCTGGCATGCGTTGATTACAAACACCAAAGTCAGCGGCGCTTAAAAGTAGGCAATGGAAAAAGTCAGTGTCGCTGCTGCTGCGATTAGGCTGTGTGTGTGTGTGCGTGTGTCCCTGCGTGTGTGAGCTGGCATTAGTGTGCGAGAAATGGAAAACTTTCACTCTTTGTATGTGTTCGTTTCCAACCAGATACCCTCTAGGCGCATAGATCAATTTGGCTGAAAAAGCATATTTGTGCTAAATACAATTTGTTATTTTGTGTATATTCTAATTAAATAAGTAATTAAGAGCTGGGATTATGAGTTAGAGGGTTATAATTTTTAAAGCAGTAAAAAGGGGGAAATCAGGAACTACTTAAAAAGAAATCCCTCAGCACACATGAAAGTTATTAAGTTCAGTTATTATAAATTAAAAGCTCTCTTTCCAAGTTGGCAATCAACTTGAGAGGGTATTTATGGCATTGCTACTTAAGTCGCATTTTTTCCTTTCCCAGGGTCCAATGTTATTTTTTTATTCCTATTTTTTCGCCCGCCTTTCTCTCCCATTTTGTCGGCAGCGCCCTGCACTTGCAACTTTTTTTTAGGCACGCCCACAGTTCGGGCAAGCACTTAATTTAACAATTTCCCTTTGTTGGAAAAGGAGAGAAGCGGCAGGGGGGGGAGGGGAGGAAAAAAAAAACCACCTGCATAGTTGGAGAATTGGTTCTTCTTCTTCTTTTTATTTCGTCCTTCAAGGCTTATGCTTTTAGGTTCAAAGTGCACTTTGCCCTGGCAGCTGCCTCTTCTGTCTCAGCGTCTTCCTTCGCTTTTCTCACCTCACTAACCTGCTGGCCGTCTCACTCTGGCATCGGTCCTCCCTCTCTGTCTGCCTCCCTCCCCCCTTCGCCGTCGAGGAGCTGACAAATGCCTTTTATAGGGAAACTGCCGCTGCCGCTGCTGTTGTTGTTGGTGTTTGAACTTTTTTGCACCATTAAGGCAAGCAGTTCGTCTCAAGGGCTATTCCACCTCACCTCCACCTCCGCCGAGGGAGGGAAACTTTCCCCAAAGGAAAGGCATTTTGGCACAGTCTGCGGCGGGCCTCTCTCATAAATTTTAATAATATTTGACTTTGCCGGGGGTTTGGCAGATAGAAAAGTTAATGAAATTGTTTAATCCCTTTGCTCAGGCCAGCGGCAATCAGCAGCAACAGTTACACCAACGCCGGCAGCCTTCAATAAAATGCTAATTAAAAAGATATTTAATGGATGGATTGAACGCCTAAACGACTCATTTCTAATTAAAGAAGACAATACAGTTATACCTGCCATGAATTATATATTAATTAAATCCTCGAACAAATAAATATAGAAGATTCCCTCTAATTGAATACATTAATATTGTAGAATTTAATTAAACCAAGATCACACATTTAATAAATATAAGTAAGTAAGTGCTAAACTTTGCTGGAAACTAAATTAACGTGCCAGCTAAATGAACATGGCCATAATATAATAAAGTTGTGCATAATAACACGAGAATTATCATAAAACAAGGGCTTTGGGGACGGCCGCCACAGGAGCAACCAGGAGCGACCAGGAGCAACAGGAGCAACATGCACGGCCGCAACAAAAGCTGAGGCAAAGAATGACGACAAAAGCACAGCAGCAACCACAGCAAGAACAACAGCAGCAGCAGCAGCAACAGCAGCAACAGCAGCAGCAGCAACAGCAGCAACAGCAGCAGCAGCAGCATCAGTTAACTGCGGCAGCCGTGGCAACAATAACAGTTGCAACAAAAAACCTCTCCTTTGCACAGCAGCAGCAGCAGCAGTAACCTGCAACAACAACTGCCATTGGGGGACAATTTTTGTCATTCCGCCGCACACGTTCAACGACGCCAGGTATGGGGCACGCCACTCCCCTCCCCGGCCGGCAGAAATATGGCAACAATAATGCGTATACGCCACTTGGCCAAGCAGCGGCAAGAAAGGCAAGCGAAGCCCAAGTGAAAACACATCAAGGCGGGGTGGCGGGGTGGCGGGGAGTCGGAAAATGTGAGCAAAAGGGGCGAAAAAGAAATGGCCGGGAAATTGCCAACGGTGGCTGCATTTTCATGGTTCGCCTGCCTTGATTATTTTTTATTTTCATATTTAAATATTTCTTTTAATTGATTGCCAGCCCACAGCCCACAGATGAAGGGCAGCGGTAAGTAGAAAGGCAGGCGGAATACAGAAAGAAAAAATATTTCACTTCATTTAAGGTGAATAAGCATTCAAGATTACATTCAATTAAAGATAGCTTTCTTCAATTTAATCTACGATTAAGTGAGAAAAATATAGACACTTAAATGCAAGAGAAAAGTTCTTGGAAATGTAAAAAAGAACTTTATTTTTGCCATGTATTTCCCACCGCGTGCACTTTAATAATTCCCATATTTCCTTTGGCATTTACGTGAATGGAAAAGCCTCCCCTCGGAAAAGCGAAACAAGATCTCCGCTAACACGCCTCAAAAATGGCAAACCGATATCCGTCAAAGAAAATTGACAGAGCCGCGGTATTGAACTCGAAACCGGAACGAAACGGAAAACCGTTTCGCAAGAGCCGTAAACGAACCGCATGCCGGATCATTGGTCATAAACCGCAGTCGCAGTTGCAGTGGCAGTAGCAGTTGCAATTGCAGTGGCAGTAGCAGTTGCAGTTGCAGCAGCAGTTGTCGCTGTTCAGCAGCAGCAGTTACTACTGCCAGTATTTATGGTCGCAAATATTGATTCTTTCGGCCCGTCTCGTGTTTGCTCAAAGGGCTCCCCATTGGCTTATGAGTTCGCTTTTATTTTTTATTTTCATTAAATATAATTAAGTTGAGTTTTTGCCTGGTATCAGCAGTTTAAAAGTGCGCCGTAATGCTGGGTCGTAGCTGGGTAAGGGCCGCGGCAGTAATGTTTAACGACGGCCCACGCGGCGTATGCGTAATGTGGGCAAGAATGAGTTGCGGAACGAGTTTGAGGGCCATTTTGTGGCATAAGTTAGGTGCTTAACGGAAAATAAGGCAAGGCCTCTGGCCCAATCTTTTATGTTAAAGGTTTAATAATTGGAAAATGCTATATTTTGCTGGCAGATTTTTAAAGGCCTTAGGGAATGCTCTGCATATGTTTCGGCTGCATAAATGCATGTTTAATTACCCAAATTACCCAATTTTTGTGGCAAGCGAACTGGTTAACCAATTTACGTAACCACTTTAAGCCGCTTCCGTTCTTGCAACTCTTAGTTTGGTTACGTGCTCTCTTGGGACTCATTTCGGTTGGATTTAGTCAGCTTCAATTCCCTGTTCTATCGCGGGATATCTGCCCTCTCCCTCTGACTCTCTACTCTTTCTCTCTCTCTCGGTTTCTCACTCCGCACCGGTGACCGCAACTCAATAAAGCCGGCAATCAGTGCATCACAGCCAACTGCATCAAAGTTCAAATCCCACATGCACTTTGGGCCAAAAGCTCGAAGGATTCGCTTGCCATCTATTTCAAATCCCGGCGACTCTCCCTCTCCGCTCCACTCACCTCCTGTCGCCCCCACCCTGTCTCCTTCGCCTCTTCCCTCTGTATTTTTCTTATTTTTCCCTATTTTTTTTGCTTTTTTGGTTAGCTCTAGCGAAACTTTCAAGTGGCGGAAATGCGTTTAACACGTAGCCCATCGCGTAACAAGTGTCACGGCGGTTGCCTGTCTCTTTCCCGCCTCTCGCCCCCTCTCTATCTATTTGTATCCCTGTCTCAGGTGCACCGCACTGTGGCATTTGAGAGACTTTTATTTGGCTACCAAGAAGAAAAAAGAAAGGAGAAAAGCGCTAAAGAAAACTTTCTGCCGGGGTGAAAGAAGCTGGAAGTGAGCGAGACTGGCTTTTGCGGATTTTTTCCTTTTACACAGGGAAAACTTGTATGAATTATCATATTTTCATACATATCACCATTTATGTGACTAAATATTATTCTTTATCCGAAGAACCAATAGCAGTAAGGTGTATGGAACACACATAATTAGTTATCTAAAGGTTCGAAGCATTTGATCGTTGCATTTATCGATATTTAAACGATGTTAGGCCATCGATTCAAGCGGTTTCCCATCTCTAGCTCTACTAATAATAATTGCCTAAGCTCTTAAAGCCTCCCCAATTGTATGAATTATCATATTTTCATACATACCACCATTTATGTGACTAAATATTATTCTTTATCCCAAGAACCAAAAGTAGCAGTAAGGTGTATGTATCAAAGACTTATCAGAGTTATCTAAAGTATCGATGCATTTGATCGTTGCACTTATCGAAATTAAAACGATGTTTGGCAATCGATTCAAACGGTTTCCCATCTCTAGCTTTAATAATAATAATTACCTAAGCTCAAATAGCCTCCCCAATTGTTTTCGGTGCTGTTTTAGGCAATCGAATTTGACACTTACAAGCTGCCTCTGACATGTGTTGCCCTGCGTTTAACCCATTGCAAGCAGCGCAAGTTTTATGGCGTGCGGAACTTAACCCCTGGCAGTGCAGAGGGCCTTATATGCACTTAAACAGAACATGTGCGTAGCGTCGACGGGTGTTTGGTGTGTGTGGGGTGTGCGATGTGGGATGTGGGTCACCACCGCCAACTGTTTGATGAGGCGGAACCTCTGCTATTGACACATGTCCGCCGCCAGCCCCCTTAACCCCCCAGTCCTTTTGACTGTCAGGGACTGAGAACTTGAGTATGTCTTCTCCGCATTTTATATTTTTTTCATGCTGCCTTTTGTTTCTGCATGCAAAACGGGGCACAACAAGGCAAGGATGAAGCAAGGATGAAGCAAGGAGAAGCTGAGCCAGACTAAAAAAAAAAGGGATACGGTGTTGACAAGTCGAAGAAGTTGATGCTCTCTTTGCCCAAAGAAAAAGGAAAAGGATAAATACAAGCACTAGAAAGTTGGAAAGTGCTAAAAGAATTTCCTGCGAGCTTAAAAATGCATTCATAAATAAATTCAGTTGGGGAAACTTCAAATTGTGATTTAGTGTAATTAAAACATTAAATCTGGGCACATTGATATTTAAATAAATTCCTAAAATTCTAACCAACAAAACTATAATTTTCTTCATTTAAGATTGCCATTTCAAGGCCGCTTTCAGAGATCTATAAAAAGTTTTTGGGGCTTACACGATCAGGAGATTATTTTTGAATTTTTCCATTAGCTTTTGAGTTCTTGGTTTTTATGCAGGCCTGGTCACCTTTTTTCACTCTTCGCATGGAAAACATCACGCACACTCGTCCGATGACATATTTCTAATCCTTTTCAATGTCTTTGCTGTTTGAACGGCGACCCCATTTGCCTCGCAGCTTGCCCGCTTTATGCCATGAGCTCCATCTAACATTATCCCTCATTTCCTTGCCAGCGGGCGGGGGAAGTTTGCTTTTGGCTCTGGCCAACTTTTACTCGCAAGTGAATGAGCCCCGGCGATTGCAGCTGGAAATGGGAGATGGTAGATGGGAGGTGGGGAGCTGCGTGGAAAGTGGGAAGGAGTTTTCAATCTGGGCGTGACGGTTTCCTCAGTCGATTGTGCCGGAGACAAGAGCGTAGCTCAAATATTTGCTGCCAATATTTACCTGCAATGAGCGAGAGAGAGGGCGAAAAGCATTTAGTGGAAAGTGTTGGCAGCGTGGGGCGTAGAGTCGGCATTTAAAATTATATTACGCATACGCCGTGTAGTGCACATGCAGCGCTTTAAGCCCCTTAAAGTCCGCTATATATTTCGATTATCTGCCCTTTTTTTTTTTGGTCCGCTCGCAGCCTTAAATTAAAAATGCCTGGCAGCTGCTACCCAATGACGATGATGATTTCGGCGAAAGGCTGCAGCTGTGGAAATTCAATCGAGAGCGCCGAAAGCCGCAGGCGGAGCAGGTGCGTCCTTATCGACGACGTCGCCTCCCCCCTGAACCTCGTTTCCCCCTAGCCATTCCGCCCCTTGCGGCTCTCATGCCTCTTCCCTTCCGTGTCTTTGGCAGCACGTACCGGAGACATCGCACACTGGGTCGAAAGAGAATTCAGGATAAATGTCCTCTCTTGAATTGATTTATTTTTTCGCTCCATTTTTTCCTATTTATTTTGTTAATCTGTAAGGAGTTTCATCTATTTTTAAAGGGGTTTTATTAACTAACTTAACTGCCCTAGAATTTATTAAAACTTCTCTAAGCAAACAACCTTCGATAAATCCCAGTTAAAGTTGTATTATTCGCCAGTTTTCACATGGAGGCCACTGTGTTTGGCTATCAATAAGATGGCTGATGACGCGCGGGACTGCCGAGGGTTAAGGTGCGGACTCCTGGTTGGAGATGGGCACAAGGGCAGGTGGTAGAGGGAAGCGGAGCACATTCAAAAATTCGTTTTGCTGAAAAAATATCAATTCGAGTTCATCGTAAAACGTTTTTACCTCGCGAACGTGAATCCAAAAAACGTTGCCACCCTTTTCCGCAACGCCCCAGCTCCCCCAGCTCTCCAGCTCCCCAGCTCCCCTCAACCCCTATTTGAGCACTACGCAACATTTTAAATGAATATTTAGAGCAGGGCCCCCGGATGGAGATGTCTCTCAACATTGTGGCCACAATATTCTCCAAGCTTGATGCTTATCTGGGAAAAGTCTCTTAGGTCTGCGGATATTCCGCAAAATGACAAGGTCATTATTGAGTTGTGGATAGAAACGTTATCCAAGCCAAATTATTATTTCATTTTGTATCGATGTAGATACAGGAAAATTCCAGGGAATGAAATCTCTGGCTATCGATTGGTGCAGCGATAACAATTCTATTTTCTATTTCTAGTTATTTTCTATTATATACTCTTCCTTTTTAAATGCCAATTACTTGGTATTGATATATTGTTAATGTATTGGGATACTTTGCTTTGATTCTGTCTGAAATTTAATGCATAACAGCTTTGGTTGAATCGATTAAGTTAGCTATCGATTGGCGCTTCGATAACAGTTCATCTATCTATCTATCTATCTAATATATATTTACTATCTATCTATCTACTATATATTTACTATCTATCTATCTATCTATCTAATATATATTTACTATATATCTATCTATATGCTATATATTTACTATCTATCTATTTATTTTATTCTATTTAGTATTAAGTCCACACATATATTTACGAATATCTTTTCCAGAGATTTCTTGTACTCCGGCTGAACTGATTATGACCGCTATCGATTAGCGGTTCGATAACAATTTATCTATCTACTATATATATACTTTCTATCTACTATCTATCTACTATCTATCTATCTATCTATCAACTTTCATGTACATATATCTTCTCCAGAGATTTCTTGTATCAACTTTCAGGCTGATATTCAAAGCCCGACAACTCTGGCTGAACTGATTAAGACCGCTATCGATTGGCGGTTCGATAACAATTTATCTATCTATATATCTATTTACTATTTATCTATATATCTACTATCTACCTACTATCTATCTATCTATCTATCTATCAACTTTCATGTACATATATCTTCTCCAGAGATTTGTATCAAATTTCAGGCTGAAATTCAAAGCCCGACAACTCCGGCTGAACTGATTAAGACCGCTATCGATTGGCGGTTCGATAACAATTGCTGTCCCGCAGCATCGGGCGGTTTAAATCGCAATTCATTGTTTGCTCATCGGCTTTTCTTACGCAACTCCCGCTCAGACTCGGGATGGAAATGGAAATGGAAATGTTACATCTGACGCGCCGGCTTCGCCCACTTTTCCACTCGACGGCAGCCACTTCACTTTGGTTTGACCAACTGGCGGATGTTGGTTTTTGAGGGTGACGGCTTCCTTGAGGCTTAATTAAAATTTATGCCAATCCGCGTGGATACAAGGAGACTTGCCACCCGTTTCCCCTTTCCCCGCAGCTATCTCATTTCCTGCGATGCCATTCAGTCCGCAAGGATGAGAAACAAGATCGCGAATCGGAAAAGGCGAATGTGAGCCAATTAAAATGGTAAAAAGTCCAGGGAAAGAGAGGATATACATATATATATATATATATTAAAGCACTTTGGTTTTCAGTTCACAGTTTTCTGTTTTCAGTTTTCAGTTCCCAGCTGATGATGGCCCATCATTGATACAATAGATATATATATAAATATATATATATATATATAAATGAATGAAATCCAAGACATTTCCGCCAGTTGACGACGTTGGCAGTTCTCAGTTCGCTCTGCTTGATAAAGCGTATTATGCTAACACACAGCCACACACCACAAACCCCACACACCACTCACCACAACCCATACCCCATACTCCACACCCCACACCCCACACCCACTTATTCAACAATTTTCCCACCGCCTTTCACCCCCTTTTGGATGCACACAAATCGAGCACAAGGGAATACAAAATACAAAATAATGGAGACCAAAAGGAAAAATGGAGAAAAATCAAAAAAAAAAAAGCAGCGAAAAATGAAACAAAACACAAAACCCCAAGTGAAGCGAAGTCAGGCAAAAGAAATTGGAAGAATGCGATGAGCAAAGAGTCAAGGAAAAGCCAGGAGAGCCGGCCATAGATAACGTAAATCTGGCATAAAACAAGAAATGGGTTTTGAATATTACGCGTTGATTATGGGGAAACTGTTTTCGTACTATGTTTTTAGGTGGAAAAGCAGAGAACGATTACAAGATTTATGGTATTTTTCTCTGGCCAGCCTGGGCGAGAAAGCAATCACTTTCTGGCCAGAAGAAGGCCAGAGAATGGTATAAAATATAGAAGAGAGGAAGGAGAAAGGGAGACATAAAATAAGTTCTTCTAAAATATTTAAAAAATTTTATATATATATAAAAAAAATAGCAATGTTAGCTCTGTTTAAATAAAAATAATTATTGTAATATTTCTCATTAGACGAGGACGCTTTTTCTCAAATAGCTTAGTAAAGTCTATATTTTATACAACATATTGTTCTGGCTTTTAAATTCTGCTTGCCAATCAATCAGTCACTTAAATTTAATATATATATATATATACATATACATTAAATACTAGTTATAAACTCCTAACCTATAAGAACTCCTATATTCCCATATATTCTTTCGACGATGACCTCCTCCAAAAGGCAACAACTTTGCTTTTCTGTTTGGTTTTTCAATGTTGCCCTGACATAATCTTTATGGTCTAGACTTCCTGCATAATCTGATGGGGAAAATGCATATCTTTATTAAATTAAATTTGTTATTTTGCCGGTGCAAAATGGCGATGCTGATATAAGTATCTCATTTTGATTATGCTTTTAGGGCAAAAGACAAAACAATATTTTGCATATGATGTTGCTGCTCCTGCTCCTGCTCCCGTTCTTGTTCCTGTTGCTCTTGTTGTTGTTGTTGTTGTTGTTGCAATTGTTGATGTTGTCGCAGTGCAGCAGCAGGATAATAACAACAACAATAAGAACGAACGAACAAGGAGCGCTGCAGGCAACAATAAAAGCGCAGCCAAGGATTCCAAGGGGGATATAACATTATCAATAGCGCTCATCACACGGAAAATGGTGGGGGTTTTTGGGTTATATCTGGTATATAGCCACATACTCATCTGCAAAATAACAACAACAACAACAATAACAACAATAACAACAACAACAACAACAATGACAACAATAAGAACAACAACAGCAGCGACAAAAACAGCGACAAAGAAATGTAAAGGAAATTCTACTTTGTTGCTGGGCTACGTTTTCCACTCGAGCGCATTATTATTATTTTTCTGCTGCTCTTCTGCCATGTTTTTTCTCCTATTTTTATTTTTGTATTTTTTTGTGTGTGTTTTTTTATTACGAGCATGATGAAGAGCCACTGCCTTGCATCTATATCTGGTACTTTACCTACAGACTCTGCAGACAGACTCCATAATGACGTGGCTGCGCCTTTTTGTCTGTTACTGTCTTACTTATATTTTTGGCTGTGTGTATTGACATTTTTGAATACCCTATAAATATGCTAGAAAATACCCTTTAAAAACTGCATTTGGTAGATTTTTTTGGGCATAAAAACATGTAATATGTAATATTGAAAATAAAATTTGGCATTCTGCATGAATATTTGAATGCTTAAAAATATTTAAAATACTTTTCTTTTATTTTATATAATAAATACAGAACAAGAAGTTTCATAAAATATTTGTAAAGGTAACAAATCTCGAATAAAAGTATTTATTAGCTTGTGTTTTTGTGTATGACACTGTACTAAAAACTTGATTAATTTTAATTTAAGGAAGAGGCTGGACATCAACCCTGAATTGATTCCAGACTTCACTGCATCTTTCCAAATCTAATAAATTTTGACATAATGGCATTGCCCAAAAAAAAGGAAATTGAGTTAATGGATAAATATCCAACTCACTGCATTAAAAAAACAGTGTAAATGCTTGGCTGATTTTTGTTTCATTCAAAATTCGTTTCCTAATGAGCGCACAAAACATATGCGTCATTTCGCTGCATAGCGCCTTGCTTCCATATGGCACTTGGTCACACTGGCAGCTGGTATTTCTCGGGGATGGCGTGCACATAGTTTGATGTGTGTAAACCTGTTAAAAGTGAATCTGACTGAGAGCCGCCTGGAGCTGTGTACTTCAAATTCAAATGTGGAAAGCAGGATTTCCCGCAGTCCTCGGGTGAGTCTGCACCTCCTGCAGGACGAACATATGCACGCTCGCCTATCTGTGTGTGTTGCGTGTGTGTGTGTGCCTTAGAAATGAAAATGCCAGTTTAATAATGCTTTGGCAACAAAGCATTTGCAGATTGCTTTCCCAAGCCCAGCCCCCTCCCTCCCCCACTCCCTTCAAACCCCGGGCGAGCGGCATTAGGATTGTAGCTGTTGCATTTTGCATGCCACAAATTATGCAGGGGGCGAGGGGCAGATCTCTGGCTCAGTTTCGGCTGCGCTTCCCTTTTTCTCATCCCGGGAAATGGGGAAAAGCCCTCTTCGATTGGGGGCAAAATCGAACTGGAACTGAGCCGGAACGCCGCCGAGCCACACGGAGAACCACTGAGCCGCATACTCCGAGCTCCAGACTCCAGGTTGAGAGAGGTAAGTGGAGATCAAGGAGTCCTTGAGTGGCAGGAAAAAAATAGTAAACATGTAAAGAGATTTCCTAAGAAATGCTATTAATAATTTCACAAAACCTCTCCAACAATTAAAAGCTGAAATACTACTTTGATTTATTTACAAGACTCCCGCGGCATTGGCACAATTATTTAAATAATAAACAAGAATAAACACAAACAAAGGAATCGAACCACTGAACCGAACCTCTTTAACTAGAGCCTGGAGCGAGGATCCCTTGTTAATTTGAGTCACATGCAAAGAAATATTGATTATTTCTGGCCAGGTGAGCCAGGTGAGATGGCAGCAGGGCGCCACTGGAGCGGACCGTTTTGCCAACATTTTGCCAGCCATAGTTTGCATACCTGCATTGTCTGTGCTCGCCAGAGACACAGCGGCAAGCGGCAAGTGGAGAGCGGCAAGTGGAAAGAAAAAAGAGAGCTCGGGAGGAAAATTCAAATTGCGACACAAATTTCCCATAGATGCTGGCTCTGCTGCTGGCAGTGGGATTTTCTTTGCGCTCTCCTGTTTGTTACATTTTCCTTTTGATCGCCGGCCGCTTTGCGTTCCACTTTGCAAATCAATTAAGTCTAGTTTCCGCCTAAAAGTATGCCAATCGCCCCCGAAAAAAACGGCAAACTTTTGCATGTGCAATTCCACACCCCCTCAGCACACAAAAAAAAAAGATATATATATAGAGAGACAAAAAGAAAGAAAAGAAAGCGAGGGAAGGTAAGAAGGGAGGTAAGAAAACACCAGGTGAAAACGAGAGGCAACCGAAAGGGGAGGCAGTGGTGTTGCATGGCACATGCAAAACTTTAAAGTCGCAAGGACTCTACAGACGAGAAGTTTTCTGTGTCCTGCTGCGTTGTGTTGCATGTTTAGTTCCGAAACTAAATGCCCCTGGAACAGCACAAAAAATAACAACAAAAAATAGACTCAGCACAGCCGAACCAAACAGAACTAAGCAAACTTGTGTATTAAATATATTTTGTTAAATTGTTTTGTGGCCTGGCCAGGAAAATTCCGGCAAACCTCGGGAACTTCTGCAACCCAGAAAAGCTTACAGTTTGAAGTGAGGGAAATGAGGTGGATTTAGGTGCGAGGGCCACCTGGAAAAGGGCTGTCCGAATTTGTCTGGATGTTCGGCTTGGTGTAGCCACAAAAACAATTATCCCTGAAACGACAATTGAATACTGGAAACATTTATCCCATCATTGGCAGTAGACTCTCTAATGCGAGTTAGAGGTTGAAAAAGGAAACCAATAAAACTGAAATATTAGTTTTATATCTTGGTGTTAAAAAACAAAAGATAAAAGAACTAAATTTTAAAATATATACCTTCGCAGGTAAGGGAGATATTTATAATTCAAGGTTCACCTCTGCAAATCAACAAAAACTCCTTCTTTTTGCAGCCCTTTGAAGATTTTAGTGTATGTATTTTCTCAGCTGTTACGGTGCCAACTTATTTTCGCAACGTTGTCACCGGTTTTCCCAGCATTTTTGTTGTTGTTTAATTTAGAGAGTTTTCAGTGTTTTTAGTGGGACTTGCCTGCTTTACTGATGCTCCTGATGTTGTTTTTTGTTGTGCAAAAATGCATTTACGTGCGTTATTTACTTATGCAATTCGAGAGACTTTTAACAAAAAACGGAAAGAGGGTAAAGGGTAAAGGGAAGAGGGAAGAGGTAAAGAGGGGTATGATACAAAGGCAGGAAAACAAAACAAAACTCTAATAAATTGCTGGGCAATGCTAAACGGGATAGCCCCAGCTCCTAACCGGACTCTAACCAAGTTAAAGGCCAGGACTACGTCCAGAGGCCTTCTCTCTTTCGTAGCCGTGGCCCCGTCCCTGTCTGGCTAACGAGCACCGAGTGCAAATGAAAGTTTTGCATTTTTCAGCAGGCCAAAAGAGGCAACAACCCAAAGAGCAGTTTACCATTGCCATTCTGACTGTGCGGGGTTAAGGTTGGGCCGGGGCGGGACGGTCCGGGACGGGACGGGTTAAGCCACTATCTCTCTGCTCATATGCCAGAAACGGAAGTGCAAGGAAATGAGGCTTAAACCGCACCCACACACATATTCCGACACACACACTCCCCCCGCACACACAGAGTCAGGAATGGCGAATAAACGAATGAATCGCTTGCCGGACAATTGAAATGTGAGACGAGACGAGAGGAGACGAGAGGAGTCGAGGCGGAGCGGAGTGGAGCGGAGCGAGATGAGAATGAGGCTGACAGGAATGATGTGAGCCAGTCAGTCCACTCATTCCAGTCCAGTTCAGTGGCCCGGTGGATCCCACCAACTAGAGATGGAAGCGGAGATAAAAGATTTCACATATTAATACGAGAGCTGTCTTAATCAATCGAGATGGGAGACGGAGTGACAAACCAGTTAGCTGGAAGGTGCTGTTGTTGAAACCATTGGTGAAGTTTTCATTCGGGAGATGGAAGCGGGGATATAGGACTACTGACATTTATATTAAGGTTAATATTAAATAATCGAAATGAGCAGGAGAATGGCAAGTCTACTTCAAGTTTGCTGGATTTGTGGTGTTGTTGAAACCATTGGTGAAGTTTTCACTCGGGAGATGGAAGCGGGGATATAAAACTACTGATATTTATGCTAAGATTAATATTAAATAATCGAAGTGAGAAAGAAAATGGATAGTCCTCTTCAAGTTTTCTGTATAGTGGTTGGTGTTGTTGAAATCATTGGTAAAGTTCACCAATTAGAGACGAAAGTCTCCGACTGTAATCATTGGCTTGTAATTTTCGGAACACTTAATGAAGCTTTCACACTATCTAACACATCTCTAACACTTGGCCTCACTTTCAGACGGCTAACAGAAAAAAGCCGCAAAATTATGCGGCTGCATAGAGCTTATCCCTCAGTTTCCCTTTCCCCTTCCCGGTCTCCTTAATGCCAGTCATTGCAATAAAAAAAAGAAAGCAAAATGAAAATGTTGGCAAATTTAAGAAATTTTCATGCCACATCATTTGCAACATTTTAGCATGCGCCATTGTAATTATCCAAATTCCGAATAATTACCAAACATTTTTCCACGTCGTCAGCATCAAATTGGAAAAAACTCAAAGAACGGGTGAGGCGGGCGGAAAAGCTGTGAAAGCGGAGAAGTTGGGGGGAAGATGAGTTAGTGGCTTGCCAACTGAGATTTTGGCAGCATATTGCGAATGAATTAAGTGTTCGGCGGAGACAAGGGCGGATTGAGAGGGCAGAACAGGGGGTGGCTGAGTTGGCACCCGGGAAAAAAGAGTAACAAAGCGAAGGGGGGAAAAAAGGCGCCCACAAATCAGACAAATTTATCAACTCGAATTGCTGAATAACAAGGAATTGCCGCAGCTGTTTAAACAGGAAAAGGGGACTGGAAAACCCGGGCACTGAATTGAGATATATAAAAGTTTGCGGACCTAACAGGAGATCAGCTTTTGGAAAACTAAACATGGCCAAAGGCAGCTGAAGAGCTGCATAGAATTTAGGTATCTGAAGTCTGTGACTAGTTTTAATTGGGTTTTATTCTGAAATGTTTATAGGTTTTTTATTTTATATTTTTTAATTAGTTGAGACTAGTTTTAATTGGTTTTATTCTAAAATGTTTGTAGGTTTTTTATTTGATATTTTTTAATTAGGAGTCGAAAATAATATAAATGTTTATAATTTCCAACCAAAGTCGTATGTATTATGTTTCTTACAAATCTTCGGCTTTAAAATAAGCTTAATTTTAATTTCTCCCTGCTCTTGCTGTTTAATGAAACTTTAATTTTTCGCAAAATAAAATGTGTTTACTTGAAGTCTGTGACTAGTTTTAATTGGGTTTTATTCTGAAATATTTATAGGTTTTTTATTTGATGTTTTTTAATTAGGACTCGAGCACTTAGACATTTCAATAATAAATGTTGATAATTTCCAAACAAAGTCGTATGTATTATTTTTTTTAAATCTTTTCCTTTAAAATAAGCTTAATTTTAATTACTCCCTGCTCTGGCTGTTTAATGAAACTTTAATTTTTCGCAAAATAAAATATGTTTACTTGAGTTCACGAATAATAAGTTTTAATTACATTTTTTGGCAGAACATTTTCCCTGCTCTCCGGGGGCGGGCTTTTGTTTTGCGGTTTCACCGTGGCCTGTTTCCCTGTTTTTTTCACATCCCTGCTCCCTGTGGTTCATTTTTTAACAAGTTTTCTATTTGATTTTCCTTTTTATTTTCTTGCGCTTGCCATGAGATCTTTTCGCACGCCAAACTAATATTACGCATACGCCATGGCAACCTCAAGCGGCAAATGGAAAAACCAGCCAGAGGGTAGCGGGGTGCATGCAAATGCATTTTGAGAGCATTTCGAGTTGACTACAAGGAAATTACACCCCCGCCTTTATGGGGGGTAGGGAGTGGGGGAGGGGGGAAAAGTTTACTCCCCAAGCATTTAAAATTGGAAGAGGAAAAAAGCAGCTTTCCCCGTCTCCAGCACCTGAACGAACGAACGTTTTCACGCTAAAACGCTTTTTCAAAAGTTCTTCAAAACTCAATTCGCGTTCGCCGCCGCCCCCCCTCTTCTGGCAACAGACCTTGAAGGTGTTCTTCTCTTTTTATTTGAATTTACTTTTTCTTTCTTTTTTTTTGCTTTTTTTTGTAAGGCAAATTCAAACGAGTAGAAAAAAGTTGGGCTTGGCTGCCAGTGGCTGGTCTGCCAAATAAGCCAAAGGCATTTAACAAGACCCCTCTGCGCCACGTCTCCAGCAGCATCAATCGCATATCCTTGCATATATTGAGCATATAGCGTAAATATTTTCCGCTCTTTGATGATGCGGCCAAAAAAATAGAGCCAAGCGAAAAATAGATCAAATTGGAAGGGAAAATATGGGAAAAAAATGAAATTCGGATTTACAAAGGCTTAAATACACTTCAGAGGTCATTTGATTGATATGAATATATCGCGTACTCAAATATATATTTCAATGTTTCTATGGCTTAACTTTTATTTGGGAAAATACTCACAAATAAACGAAATAGTTAGATTTGCATTTTGAAATGCAGTTTGATTTGTACACGAAAGGGTAATCCTTACCTGTAAAGAGAAGGAAAAAACATATGAATGTGTTTGCTTTGAAATATATAAAATGGTATTATTATACATTTAAAAAACTATCAATTATGAGTATACCTTTTACTCCTTATACACTCTGTAGGTCAGGTGTAACACCCCCAAGAAAAGGGCAACCAAAATGTAGTTTAACTGGAACAAGTCGAGTAGTTTCTCCATTTTCCCTCGGGTTCACTTTACTGCCTTGTTTCTTTACCAAAAAAAAAAAAAACAAGGGCAAAGCCTAAAGTTCAACACAATCATTCGCGACTAATCAAAGGGACTTTCAAGTCACCGCCTACACTGCCAGAAATTCGCAGCCAGTCGTTTTCCCCCGCCCGTCTTCCCATTTTTTTTTTTTTTTGAGCAGGCTTGTTCCTATAAAGATGTTGTAATTGTGGCCAAAATCGCTGCCAAGAATATTCTGGAATTGGCTGGGAAAATATGGTGGCCCAGAGGGTTGGCAGTGAGGGGCGACATGCGGCCAAGTGGTGAGCCAAAAGCATGTTATGTCCTATATATATATATATATATGTGTGGGTATATATATAGCTATATACAGTCTTCTCTGCGGCAAGCGGAGCCAATCTGCGTGCCTTTGTGAGCATTTGCCAAGATGCAATCCGGCGGGAGACTGGATTTCCGACAGCCAGCCCTCTTTTACACCCATTTAACCCCTTCAAACCCTTCATCCACTGACCAGCCGGAGGCGTGCGAACATTGCGAACATGTTGGATCTCGGCGATTGCCAAGAAAAAGCCACAGAGCAGAGGGAAGAGGGCTTAGAGATGGCAAGGACATCAATATATGAATATAGGTTTAAAGAAATATATATATAAAAAAAATATATAACATGATTTAATACTTTTAAAACATGATATGTATGTATACAGTATTTATTTGTATTTTATTTAGGAATTAAAGGTTAAGTCCCTCACATTTTTCTCTTTATATGAATAGAGGTTCAAGGAAATATATATGAAAAAATATATAACATTATTTAATACTTTTAAAGTTGATATGTGTGTAGACATTAGTTATTTGTATTTAATTTAAGGAATAAGGTAATAAGTACCTCACATTTTTCTCTTTATATGAATATAGGTTTAAAGAAATATATATGATAAAAAAATATAATATGACTTAATACTTTTAAAACATGATATGTGTGTATACAGTAGTTATTTTCATTTAATTTAGTGATTAAGGGTTAAGTACCTCACATTTTTCTCTTTAAATGAATATAGGTTCAAAGAAATATATATGAAAAAAATATATAACATGATTTAATACTTTTAAAACATGATATGTGTGTATACAGTATTTATTTGTATTTAATTTAGGGATTAAGGTTTAAGTACCTCACATATTTCTCTCTTTTAAGACACTAAACAAGACTTAAAAAGTTTCCCAGGAATAATTCTTGCTTAAATCCTTAACACGACTACTCTAACCCTTGAGTAATAAATCTTATATTATTTATTTAAAGTTTATTTTCTACTAAAGTTTATATTCGCTCGAGCCCATAATCCATTTAAAAGCGTGCTTATTGGGGGACTCCTTGTTAAAACTTTACGTTAAGCAGTTAATCCATTTTAATGCCATCAAAGGCTTTAAATAGGTTGAACCACTTGCCCCCCCGTTTTTTATTGAGCTGCGAGGGCGGCAGGGCGAGGACAGGTGAAAGGTACCCGCTGCAGTGACCCCGGGACACCTCATCCATCCCCTCTCATGTGGCTGCCATTGGGCGCTGATGCGTTAAAGCGTTGCACCACCCCTTAACCCTTGGCTGCCCCCTGCCCCTTTACCCTGCGCCGTTCTGCTTTCGCAGCGTTTGCATATTTTTCAATAAGAAAATATTCTCTGATGCACTTTATATGGCAATCTAAGAATGTCTGGCAAAATCAGTTTATGTTGGCTTACAAGCTTAAGCCGCTCCCCTACTCCATGGCTCACTTCAAGCCCGCTTGCCACTCGCCCCTCGCTCAAAGAAACTTTTTTGCCCTTTCAAAAAGCCATTTTGAGCGACAGTCAAAAGGGCACACAGGAGGAGCCCACAGATCTCCGAGGCATATGAGCCGAAAAATAAATAAAAGTCTGGGCTAACATATCGCTTACTTTGAAGCCAAACGGAAAGTGCTACAGAGGGCTCAAACTATAAGAAATGATGATAAACTCAGTGTTCAGTGTTCAGTGGATTAATTTAATATGAAACGTGTATATGGAGCGGACAACACTTGTTTCCAAATAAAGAATATTGTTTGCTCTGTTAATTAATTAAGCAATTATCGTAAAGTGCTTGTTTCTCTCACTGCAGATGGCAGGAGGCTTCTCCTAGGGCTTTAGGAATATCCATAAAATAATTGTCACCGATGTTTGTGTTTGTGTTTTAAGCCACTCATAAACCAGAGTTGCCCTGGCCATGTTCCAGGCCAACACACAAATTTTTAATTACAAGCAAATCTGTTGACTCCTTTTTGCAACAAAAACACATAAAATGTTGCCCAACAACTTTATTATTGCCATAAATAAGCGAAGGTGGTGCAGGATGGTAGGGTTGCCGGGTTGCCGGGCTGTAGGATTGCCGGGCTGCTGCATGGCTGCAGGGTTGCCATGGTGGAGTGGTGAGATAAAACACTGCGGATATTGGGCCACGTAATGCGATAAGAATTATATTTATAGGCGAGCCAAGTGCATTTAATAATGATATTTTCCGCCAGGCGAGCTGCAAAAAATTTATGCAATAAAATGGCATTCACCCAGAGGGTGTGCCACAGCCAATGGGGAGTAAAAAAGAGAGTTGCCAAGCTAAATTATGATGCAGTAAACTGTCTTTCACCTCTTACACCCTCTCGTGTTGGCCGGTTTTTAATGTTTATTGCCCTAGCGCCACCTGATTAAGTTATTATAATTATATTACCTCTGTTTCATTTACACTCATGCGCCTCGCACTCTGCCATTTGATTGCAATCCATTAATGGAGTGCATTGGCTGTTGGATAATATTTGTTAAAATTAATTGTTGCCAGAAGAATGAAAAATGTTTGCCATGCAACACGGCGGGGCAGCAAAAAGTGCTGCAAATGGGAAACTGTTTCTCTTTGAGCGTGGCCAGATTTTACTGGCAAAAATCCCTAAGGAAAAACAAGTGATTTATATTTAAAGTGCTTGCTTCATTTATTAAATAAAATTATATGAAACGAAGTTGGACATTTAAGCATTAACTGAAAACTTAACCACAGTATAGTATAGTAGCTTTAAATATTGCCAATAACTGCCTGTGCTTGGCCTAGCACTAATAACATCTGAGTTATTTATTTAACAATGGCATTTATTATCACACAAGCTTAATTTATTCATTAAAATTATATAGACAAACGTCAAATCAAAGTTAATCTCCAAATATAACCCCAGGAAGACAGGCGGCTTAAGGTATACCTTGCTTAATTGTTTAATTCCAAATTATTCAGGCTTTTACTCACAAATATTTTCTGCCTGACCAAATATCTAACTAATTAATCAGGGGGCTTACTGCTGGCCATTGTTTCTGGCCTTGATCCACTAACTGAACTTCATTATGTCCCTGTGACTTATTGAATGGCGGGTCCTGGCCACACACAATTATCTCTGCCAATTTTCCAGAGGATGCCAAGGATGCATTTCGGCAACAATGCCGATGGCGATGCACCTTAAATTTGCCATTATGAGCGCTTTGTCTGGAGGATTAAAAACAGGATCGTTCACCGGAACCGGAAGCACCTAATAAACATGGGGCGTTGCCAAACTTCACTGGAATTTGGTAGGTGTTTTTCTTATTTCGCCATTGTTCTTGTCGCTGGGCGCCATATTTAAGCAATTTACTTTGCCATTGAGTGGCGGTGTGTGAATGATATGCAACGCAAACAATGCACACTCTCGCACACACAGGCGCACGCACACACAAGCAGAGAGGAGTGTGCCAGCCGAGGGGTGGCTCGGAAATTTATGCTGTAAGCGCCGCATGCAAATAATGTTAATTTAAATGCGAGTATCATCGTCAGTGGCAGCACCAGCAGCAGCAGCAGCAGTAGCAGCATCAGCAGCAACGACACAGCAGCAACCTGCAACACCAGCAGCATACTAACATCAACATATCGCACACACAACCACACCGCAGCCATATTACGTATACGCAAGCGTGTACGTATAGGAGTTGACAGTCAACAGAGAATTCGCAACGGACAGACGGGCCAGGCCGGGCTGGGCCGGGCAGGGCGCCTGTGCCTACGGAAAGGATCCCGGGTCTTACGTAATTTGCCAAAGGATGAAAGGTTCTTTGCACAAGAGCCGAAGACAGGTGGATATTTGATGGGTTTACCATCAGGGCAGGCGAGTTTACCAGGTCACCATCGTGTGCGTTTCGATTGCCATTGAGTCTTATTTTTTGCCTGGGTTAATCGGGTTAAGTTTGCCAACACTACTTATATCGGTTAAATCGATTTAACCAGCTTCATTTCGATGAAGTATCCTTGTTTCAAAAGAATATTTTTACACTCATTTCTTTGTAGACTGTAAACCCTTAAATAAAACCAACACTTCTGGAAATACCAAACTAAATAGTTTGTATTAATATATACGATTGATACTTAAATTTTTATTATCTTATTAATCGGGTTAATCGGATTAAGTTTGCCAACACTACTTATATCGGTTAAATCGATTTAACCAGCTTCATTTCGATGAAGTATCCTTGTTTCAAAAGAATATTTTTACACTCATTTCTTTGTAGACTGTAAACCCTTAAATAAAACCAACACTTCTGGAAATACCAAACTAAATAGTTTGTATTAATATATACGATTGATACTTAAATTTTTATTATCTTATTAATCGGGTTAATCGGATTAAGTTTGCCAACACTACTTATATCGGTTAAATCGATTTAACCAGCTTCATTTCGATGAAGTATCCTTGTTTCAAAAGGATATTACGTATACGTATTTCTTTGTGGACTGTAATCTCATAAATAAAACCAACACTTCTGGAAATACCTAACTAAATATTTTGTATTAATGTATACGATTGATGCTCAAACTTTTTTTTATCTTATCTATAGCTAGTTAGTTTACCCAAAGGTAATATTAAGCCTTATAACCCTTTAACCTAACCCTAATTAAATAATATTTTTGATAATAAAACAACTGTATTCTGGGACATTCTGGGAATAAGTTAAAGTAAACAGCGACCATTAGTGGTTTTAATGTTTATTTTTTAGTTTATTATGGGCTTTATTGATATGCCAGGCGTGTCCTGTTGCCTCTAAAGTATTTTACCTGGACTTCCATAGGGTATTTTAAATTAGACTCTAACGAAAGGCCTAAAAACTACATTTTTTGTCCGGCTTTTAGTTGGCGGGCTAGATTTCATTGTGGCTGTTGTTCGCAGCGCTTTTTGCTCGTTTATACCAAAGTGCTTTAACGGTACTTGAACCAACATGGCTACAGATAGGACATAAATATATACAAACATATATATACACGGATATATAGGCTGTACAACCCATATATAGATGCCTATATATATATATATATCTGTATGTATATAGGAATATATAAACGGCAGACCAATTTAAAGCGCAATTAAGTTTTGCGGCATAGACGAGACAGAAGTCAGTGTTCAGTAATAAAGTGAACCGGCCATTTGCCGCTCACAGGTGAGTGAGAGAGTGCGGGAGAGAGAGCGAGAGGGCTGGCACACACAGGTGCGGCTATGCTCCTCTCTCTCTCTCTCTCTCCAGACGCCATCTGATGTGTGCACACGTATAGAGACCTTTGCTCTTCCTGTCGAGCATTGCGATTAAGCAGACAACGATGATGCCGATAACGCAGATAATGACGTTGATAATGACGTTGATAATGACAATGTTGCGTTATTAGTCCAACATTATAATGGGGCGCAAATGGGGCGTGTCCATCCCCAGGAGTTAGGGGTCTTAAGCTTAGGCTTAGGCTTAAGCCATAAGCCAAGACAAATAGTTCTTTCAGCTGGACAATAAAACCTTTAATTTCAGAAAGTAATTAAGGTAAGCACCTAAAATTAAGCCTTTATTTATTGATATAAAAACCTCAACTGAAAAGGATATGAACAAGTAAATTGATATAAAAACCTCAACCGAAGCAGAAACAAAATTAAATAGAAATTGGCTTTGGCCTAAAATACTTCATCATCCAATCAGCAATACTGTGGCATCACTTTCCCCTTTAACAGATATGTTTTATATATGTATATATATATAAAACCTATATATATGTATAAGTTTAATTAGTAGGCCGCTCAGCAATCAATCTAAGGAAATCTGGCGAATCATCTTTCTGGGCACAAAAAGCAGAGAAGCCAGTAAGGCAAAGGACAGCGCTGTGAGGAAAACTGCTGAAAGCCGAGCTAAGCTCAAATGAAAATGGCAAAAGTGGGAAAATGTGGCCAAAGAGCGGTGCCAAACACATGAAAAATTAATTATCTGCCCGTCAAGAGCCCGGTGATGGAGTGGCAAACAGGGCTAAAATGAATACGATACCGAAAAGAATTTGTCGGGCGACTTGTCGAAAGATTAATAGATGCAATTAGGAGTGTCAGTCGGGCTCACACCTTGGCTAATCATAACAGCTGGATAATTTCTCGAGTTGAATGCATTTCTGTTGCTGCCACCATTGGCTGCAGGCTATGCAGGTGCTGCAGGTGTTGCAGGTGTTGCATGTCGTTGCGGTGACATCCCTGTTGCATGTTGTTCGCTCTAGGTGTTATCGCTATTGTAACTGTGTAGGTAGTGTGGTAGTGTGTTGTGTTGCACTTGTTACCGATATTGTTATATGTGTGTGCTTGCCTGGTTCCCTAATGTTTGCTGTAAGTGTGGCAGCAACGTTGTTGCAAACGAATGTTTTCTTTATTTTGGGTTTTAAGTTGTTTCTTGTTGTCTTTCTCTTAATTCTTTAAAATTATTATCTCCCTAGTTTAATCAATTTTACTTTGGGACAATTATTAACCATATTTCGCAACATACTTTTGGGCAGTTTAAAAAGGGATTTCAAGTCCTTGGACCTACGTTTCTTTTTAAACTGAAATCTCTAAAAATATCTTTATATATATATAATAAATTATTTTTAAATGCTTCTTGTATCCAAACATGGCCGCTTTCATCGGTGGTTACCTTGACATTTATTGACATTTATTATTTTGTTTCCTGCTGAGAAATTCCCTCAATTTATTTAGGTTTCTATTTATTATTTTTATTTGCTTCCTTATTTGCCAGCCCAGTCAGGTGTAAAAATATGTGGAAGTCTTTGAAAATTGTCACACAAACAACTTGATATGTTATATGCCATTTTCAGGAATTCAGCCGACCAGAAGAAATATTTTTTGGGGTCTCGCAAAAATCCTTGAAGCGTCCTGGCAATGTCTGTGTTTTATGCATTTGTTTCTTGTCATGTTCCTGGCAAGTGTCGACAATCTCATTGTTGGTATAATTGTTGGTGTTGTTGTCGGGTAGGGGTGTTGCTGTTGCTGCTGCTGTTGCTGTTGCTGGTGTCTGCCATCCCACTTGGTTTGGCGGTCTGCGGTGCGATGGACAATCCCAAAAAGCCAAGGCCCAAAAGCCATGGCCAAAACCAAAGCCAAGCTGGGCCTGCTTGTTTGGTTTTCCTAGTCAAATTACCAAAAATAGCAAATGTGAATCGGGGCGGGACAAGAACATGAAGGCAGGCAGGCAGCAGCAGCAACAACAGCAGCAACAGCAGCAGCAACAGCAACAGCAACACAGCAGCAACATGACAGGCAATTCCCCGTCTTTGGCTCCCCCTCTCTGGCTAGCAAAGCGCTATGTGGCTAATTACTTTCGAAAGTCAAGTTATTAGCGTGATTACAAAGGCATTGCACATGAGCCAGGCAACATGCAGCAACAAGGAGCAGCAAGGAGCAACAAGGAGCAGCGGAAGCCAAAGGAAGAACAACAAGGAGTACGAGAAGATACACAGAGCGAAACGAGGGGAGAGCAGAGCCAGCTACAGCTGCAACAAGGCAAAGAGAGCAACACAATGCGCTTATACAGTGGAACAAATTAAGGGATTAACAGTTTAACTTAAACCTAAAAGTATGTATATAAGCCATAATAAATTAGAGAGTTTTTAAGAGTGTATAAAAATAATTGCAGTCTTTCAGCCAGCTATATTAACATTATAAAAAATATATAGCCTTAAAAACATTAAAAACCAAACCCTGAAAAACTCTCCTGTGAAATTTGCTCAGTTGAGAAATCCGATGGCAAAGTAACAACACATTTAACAATTATATTAAAGAAAAAATGCATAAAAAGCACACTTTTATATATTTTGAATGCTTGAATATATAACAAGGAATATTTATTTCTGGATTTATAATATAAAAACAAATTCACATTTCACACTGAAACTTTGACTTCATTTCTGGCCCTTTGATTTCCACTTCTTTTGCGGCCAACAACTGCCTGTAATTAACGATTCGTCCCCTAATTGCTAACGACCAGCGATGGCGGCGGCGCCAAAGGACAAACAGGAGCAATGCCAAATATTTTCGCAATTTTAGGGACCACTGTGCAATGTCCTTGCAAGGCAGCGGCAATGGCAACATCAACAAGGCGCAAGCCTTACATGAAAATTAGCCAAGCGAAGGCAAATTGACGGGGAACCGGGGGGAAAAGTGGCTCCGGAAAATGGGGGAAAGGGTAGGGGTAGGGGGAAACAGGGGTAAGTGTTGCTGGCGGTGCGCCCATGTGGTTGCTGTGGCAATTTTCAAGGAGGCTGTGTGGAGGACATAATAATAAAAATAATCATAAAGCCAGGAAGCGGATGGGGGCCGAAACGCGAATTATTTTTTGGCTGCAACAAGGATGCTAAGGCAGGATAATTGCCCTAGGGTTATGGCTAATGCTGTTGCTGCTGCTGCTGTTGCTGCTGCATGTTGCTGCTGCTGCTGCTGCTGCTGCTGCTGCTGCTGCTGCAGTAATTGTTGCAGCTAAATGCCGGCAGCAATTCGAAGCCCAACAGCGTCATCATCATTACCAGCAAAAGACCCACTGATTTGATTTTCAAATTTCACCGCTCACTGTTCCAGCTTTCGCTCGCTTTTAATTTCCCCTTTTTTTATGCATGTATTTGCATTTCTTTATCGGCGCATGTGTGCGAGTGTTGGTCACATTTTAATTAGCGTGGAAATTAATTGCCACCAATTAAGAGAAATTTTCAAATGGACAAATTGATAATTACAGGGAATCACAGGAGGGCACACAAGCGGAGAGAGAGAGGGAATTTGAATTGTTCGAGCGTGGCTAAAATTGGTCTAAAAAAGCAAACGTAAAAAAGAATAAAATACACAGATGTTTTTTCTTGTTTCAATTGCCTTTTTCCAGACCAATTTGAAGTTGATTTAAAATAGAAATAAAAAAATAGAGCTAAAATAACGTCCTACCAGAGATGCTAACAGGAATACCTGTACTTATTTTATTTTCTCCGTATATTTAATATTATAGCATGTGCTGCTTGTTATTTACAATTTAAGCTTACTAAAAACTTTGCCAAAGTAATCTAGTTAAAAAATATATATAGATGGCTGCTCCTTGGCAACGCAACCACTTCCGTTTTAGTTTTTGTTGTCAGCCATTAGCTTTAATTAGCCAAGTTCCGCCCCAGCTCACTGAATAGTTGAGGCTTCTCAGTTTTCTATTCTATTTTATTTTATTTTATTTTGTATTGCCTTATTTTTTGGCTTTGCCTTTGTTGTAATTAAATTAACACATTGTGCTTGTTAACAAACAACTTTCGGGCTTTGGTGCGTGTCCCGTAAGGGATTCCGTGTGGACGAGAAAGTTTTTCTCTGCTAGCCCCCGGGGATTTCCCCCATTTTCCTCCGATTTTCCCCCTCATTTCCGCCTCCTGTCCTGCCACACATAGTTGGGTGTACTAAAAGGCAAGTGCAAGTCAATCAGGCAACATAATGAACTAATTGAAATAATTGCCTGGCTGCATAGTTAAAATGTATAAACAATGTCAGTAAACAAAGACGAGAGGGAGGGTTAAGACATGTGAGCATCCTCCCACTTTATCTTTATGTCCTGGAAAATTTCTACAACGACGTTTGGAATACTCCTTTGATTTAAATTTATATATTGAGACAGTACATAATATCCTTGAATTATTTACAAGTTAACCTGTGTTTATTTCTTAATAAAATATAAGAAATTATAGACAAAATATATTAAAATATATATTACTTATTCCATAAAAGGAAAATAGTCACTGTTTACATAAATTAAATGGTAAATGGTGTTAGTAGTTTATTGAATAACATTTAATAAGGCAAAGCTGATCAGTTTTCCAATATGCTTTCTTTTCCAGAGGGTATCACAACTTCCATAGCATACTTTGCCGCCTTGCTAAGCTGGCGGAGCAGACAAACAACAACTTGGAAATTCATTTCATTTAAACGCTTTCCTTGGCCAAACTAACTGCGGAAGGGGGGAGGGGCGAGGGCCAGGCTTAAAGGTGACTCCCGCAACGAAAAAGAGCGGCGACGGCTGGGGGCGTGCCTGCTGAGCAGCTTAGGCTAAGGAGACGTTGACGCTCAAGCCGAAAACGTTTCCAACCAAAAAAAAAAAAAGAAAACTTTCCCTCCCTCCTTGCCAGCAAAAGGGGGAAGGAAGGGCGGAGAGCGGGTGGGGTAGTCATGGGGGTAGCCAAAACTTTTCACAGCAATCTAACCGTTTATGCACTTGAAAACTCCCATGCACCTAGGTACAGGGAGCCCTGGGCGAGGGAACTCGAGGGGAAACCCATACATGGTAAAATTTAAGCTTAAATAAATCAATTTAAATTAATATAATATGAATATAACAGGTAAGTGCCTGCTGTTCTTTGTTCAGTTTAACAAAGTTGTAACAAAGGTAAATAAAGACTCCATAAGTAACACATAAACATTTTCATTTAAAAAGTCTTCTAAATATATATTAAAAATACCAATTCTTTGTTTTTATATCAGTAAAAAAGTGGGTTGTTTAGAAAAAAATATTTATTTTTATAGCAAAAATAACCAAGAAAGTTTGTACTAATAATAATATATTAAATATATATTGAACCTTATAAGTGATTATAATTTTTTAAAATGCAAATAACTTTTAAAATGTACAAGCAACAGCAGAATAAATCTGATTATTATATCATAATATATTTAATATTTTTACTTTATTATTTATTTAAATTTATATATATATGTGTGCTTATATTTTCAAGTGTTTGACTTAATTCGAGCTCACTGTAGTGACTAACAAGCGAAACTAAGTTCGCAAAGATACATTAAGCACAGATTGACCGCTAAGCCACAGTCAGCTGCCCCTAAAAGCAATATGTTTATGTACTATGTAGTACTTTATGTAAATTAATTAATAACGAATTTATTTATTACATTTAAAAGAATATTCAATTAAACTTCATTATAGTTCCCACAAAGAACTAAGCCTCAATTAATGACACTCCCGTTGCTGCCGCTGGAATTCCTTAGTGACCAAGTACCTCCCAGGAATAATCCCATCAAAGTCCAGCTTAGTCGGGCTTTACTGTGTGCCACCTAGCCAGGAAGCAAGGTAGCGAGCAGGGCATAAAGGTTGAGGGCCGGGGACGAGGTCACGGCATGGGGCATGAAGGGGTCAAAGCGTTTGGGGCACTCAACCGTCAATACGTGATAAAAGTTTTGCTGCTGCTGCCGTTTCCGTTTTGGCCAAAAAAAGGAAAGGGAGAAGGGAGGGAGGAAGGGCGAAATACATAGAAACGAGCACAGAAATCCAGTAAAAATGCACTAAAATATTTGAAATGTGCGTGCAGAGAAATGCCCCTTCTGGGCGAGCAGGTCTGTGCCTTCTGCCCATAGAAACTTGTTAAAAGGTAATTGATACAAAATGACGTTGGAATTGAAGTTGAGTTCGAGTCCTGCCACATATGTCGATCTCCTTGCCAACCCCCTCTTCCCCCTCTATCTATCAGCTATCTCTTGCCAATGGCCAGTCGAGAGAAAGTTTCATTTACGAGAATTGAACGTCCGCAGCAATTTTCTATTTAGCCAAAGAAATTCCCACAGAACCATTTAAAGTTATCGATAACAGAAAGAGAGAAAAAAGAGTGGAAAAATATATATATATATATAACCGTTCGATATGTTGGAAAAGTCAAATTTAAAGCGGCGCAAACAATAGACAAACAAATGAGAAAAGCTAACCCACAAGTTTTCCCATCCCAAGACCCCCAGAAGGAAGGATAAGGACTATATAGGAGGTTGGGTAAGGAGCACCAGCAGGAGCAGACAGTTTTGCTAATAAACAGAACTCGAGGAGCTGGGAAATTTTCATAGCAAATTGGTTTGGGCTGCGATTGTTATTGCGATTGGTTAGGGAGACGATTGAATTGCCAAGGGAGGGGAAACTAACTCGAAATGCACAAGCACTTGACGAAAGACAAGATATTCAGCAGATCAAAGTAAACTATTCCATTATATAGTAAATATTTGATAACAAATTTATATAATTAAATTGTAAAATAATAAATAGAGGCAAGAAAATGAAGTAATTTTGAAATAAACTATAATTTCACCATGAAAATAGTTCTAGAAGGGGATTTACTTATTATATATATTATTTTTATTATGTTATTTTATTTATTATTATAGTTAAATAAATATATTTTAGCTACTTGACTTTTTTCCAAGCGTACTGCCTCTCCCAGGTATACAAAAGAGTTCTACGAAGACATTCTGCCCGCCGCTCCTTCTTCCTGCCGCTGCTCAGACAAGCGGAAGTCCTTTTCATGCCAATTTTTACGGAAGCGGCCATATTTGTGGTAGATAATCGGTTTGCGTCTCCCTCTCGTCAGCCACTATTCCCGTCTCTCTCTCTCTGTCCCTCTCCCTCTCAGCTAGCTGGCTCTTTCTTCTGCTGACACGGCAGCCCTTGTTGTTGTTATGGCCCCGCCGGACGCGTTTGCTTCAGTGAACTTTGACCGCAGACGCGCTGCAAATGAGCGGGAGAAAAAAGGTCGAAGACGCTCCATTTTTTCTGCTGATGTATGGGCATTATTTTTTATATTTTTTGTGTGATTTTGCTCCTTTTTTATTTCATTTGCCACAGCTCAGCGAATCCTTGGAACCCTAAGCAAATATGCGAATCAAATCAGAGTCCTTTTTCGGTGGCCAAGCTTTTAATCGAATTAATTGCATTTATCTGCGACGACAACGAATCCCTTTGTGCTGGGCCTCAAGTTTGTTATGAAATTGAAATTGCAGTTGAATGATTTTCATTTTAGCCTTGGGGCCAAAGTCGGCCAACAACAACCAGCACAGAGAAAGGGGATGGCCAGGAGGAATCGAGGCCATCAGTGAGCCATCAACATCTTGACCTTCCATCCAAGTGGCCATCAATCAATCCATTAAAATGAGTCCTACTTGGCTGCTTCAATTAAATATCCACTCAAGGAAAAGTGCCAAGAGAAAGCGAAAGATTCGCCCAAAAGTAGGCAACCAAGCTGATTAATTTACACAAATGTATTCGAGATTTGTAAAGGGAAAATAAAAGGAAATAACCATAAATATTGGAAATAACTGCCAGAAAAAATGCCGAATTATTTAAGAGAAAGGATATGACCACGAAGAGTACAAAATTCCGAAACTCCACTAAATACATAGGAAGCTACATACATTAAATATTTTACTGGCGATTCGTGGCGAAAGCTTGCAGGTATTGTGCAACAAAATTTCAAGGAACGCTCACAAGCAAACTATTCACCAAAGTCTAACCAAAGCCGCCTCGAGCGCATTCCACATACGCCCCGTAAGCCCCAGAAACGGGGCAGAAAAGGGGGCGGGAGCGCCTTGGCAAAGCCACACAGGTGCACCCGCCGGCACCCGTGCAAAGCCACATGGAAAGTAAATTGCATTTTATATTTTAATTCGCACATTTATGGTTTGGCATGCAAAAGAGTCCACAGCAGCAGAAAAACAAAACTTGGCATAGGCAAATGGCAAATGGGAAATGGGAAACGGGGAAAGAGGGGAAAAGAAAGCGAAACGAAAGCCCAAACGAGTCCTTGCTGAAATCCTCGAAAGCATCTCTCTGTTCCAGGAGCACACACACAGGGAAAGCTGGGCGAAGAGGCAGAATTATTATAGAAATAATATGCACTTTATGTGCCACACAGAGAGAGCCACAGGTCGAGGGAGTCCAGAACACATGCAGGCTACGTTTCCCACCCAGCTTTCCGCCTCATAAAAAAAAAAAAAAAAAATGAATACTACGGCGGGAAACTAAACGAGGCAAAAGCCAAAACCAAAGCCAAGGGCGACGCAGGGCTGGAAAGGATATGCACTTATGCAGCATATTGTGGAGTGCTCCTGGACATGTTCGTTGCAGAGTCCAGCTCACACACACTGTTACATCTTTCCTTGTGACTGAAGCATTCAGTGTGACCAAATACATTTATATTTTGTGTTTTAATAATAAATAAAAGTTATACAATCTTATAGTTTTTAAACTGTATAGCCTATGGAGCCTAATTAATAATATTTAAATATTAAATGAATGTGTTCTTATTAACATACTTATATTCACATTCCTTCTGATATATGGATATATTTTTTAAATTTTTTTCTAACTCTATAGTAGACCTCATTCCTGTCAACCTGCCAACCTTTTGACAGTTGACAGTTACTCACACTTAGACATGGTCACATGCAACTCCACAACTCCGCCTGGTCACATTAGTTTTCACTTTTTTTCTCTCCCTCCCCCTTGCTACAAAGAGGGGAAGATGGGAAGCCAGTCAGGCGCGGCTTAACTTTAACAGTTATGCGTTTTTGCTGCTTCTGCAAGTAAATTTGCATGTGTAACGGTCAGTCGTCAGCTGTACAACGTCGCAATGCAATACCGCCCCCGCCGCCCGGGCCAGCCCTCGAAAAGCCCGAACAGCTGACAGTCCCTGTGTGAAAAATGTAATTTCAACGTTATCCTGACGTAATGCCAACGTTATCTGCTTGCACACGCCTCTCCAGCGAGAGAGAGAGAGAGGGATGGCGAACAGGTTATGCATATGTTGTGCTGCTTTGTTTGCCACTTGCCTCAGTGTGTGTGTGCGTGTGTGTGTGTGTGTGTGCACGGACAAAAAAGGTTATCAAATGTCAATTTAACATGCAGGACGATAATTTTTTGAGGTTTCTATATTTTTTGTATATTTACCAGCTCACTTTTGGCGTGGACTGACATTCACACCTCAACCACTTCGTGTGAATTTAATTAAATATTAATTTCAAAGGTGCCCACATATATATTACTAAGGACTTAATGCCTTTATATTAAAATGAGCATAAAAAATACATGTATTAATGTGTACTAATACTCTGGGCTCGTAATGATTTAAATGAGTGGAAAATTCCTTTACAACTTTACACATTTTTCGCTATTCCCTTGCAGCTCAAGCTTAAATATTTAATATTCAATTAACGTTTCGAATATAGTCGGGGCTTATTATTTAATATATTTGCCTACATATAAGGGAATTATTATATATATTGCTCAATTTTCAGCCCTTAATATTATCGGAGAATAATATTTGCGTAGATCATGCATATTTGAGGACAGTGCACTCTTGTTTTACACTTTATGCTGTTAACTCTGTCACACTCCTTGGGCCTGGTGTGTGCCTCTGTATTGGCATCTCTGTTGCACTCATCGAGGGACCTCATCTCTGTCACATTGTTGGCAACAAATTTTGGTTTATATTTATTGCATAAATTTTGATGATCATAAAATGGAATTTGCCATAGACAAAATTGTTTTGAATTTTAATTTACTTGTCAGGCGAGGACAACAGCAAACAGCAAACAGCAAGCGGCAGTAACAAAAGCAGCTGTTGCTCAACTGAAGCCGGAGGGCAGGCAGGTGCAAAAGGTGCTGTTGGCAGTAATAATAACCGAAATGGATTTGCGCCTGTCACACTGGGATTCGCCACAAAGTAGGCTATGATTTTGGGCCCTTTGCTACGTATATATGTGAATTATGCATATATATCCTGGCCGTTATTAATTGGCAATTGTGCTAATGCAGCAGGATCCCAGCAGCCAGGATGCAGGACCCCAAGAAATTCGGTTTAATCTTCTGCCAAAGTTTCGCCAAAAGGCGAAGGCGAAGGCGAGTATAAATTGCACTTTGATTTCAGTAGAAATAAATAGCAAAGGCAAAGCAAAAGCAAGGCAAATGACAGGACCAGACAAAGCAAAGCAGCCGGAGAAGACGAAAGCGGAAGGAGAGAGAGAGAGAGCTGTAGCGGCAGGACATCCTCTACTTCGTTCTGGGAAATACTTGGAAAATGTTTTCGGTGAAAGTTTTAAGGAAATCACATTCGAGCAAGTAAATATAAATATGCAATGAATTTCGAGCTATTTCGGCAAATTGGCAGAGAAACAAAGGAAACACACCATAATGATGACTGGAAAGAACATTGTTGTAAATAAAAAGAAATTGGAAAGAGGAAAGACAATAAAATATACAAACGAAACTGTTAAAGGTCATAAAAAAGCAAGTTAAACGGGAAACATCATCCAATTTAAGCCAACAAAATTGGCAAATGAAACTTTAATAAACTTAGGAAAATAAAATAAAGTAGTTCATTAAGTGGTAGTGGCAAAAATAAATCTTTAACAGTGTTTTAATCCCGCAATCATCAGATAAGCCACTTCTCCAGAAATGAAATAAAATAATCCCATAAACTCGAACAAGTTTGTCGGCCAAAGTAATGGCAAAGAACAACACTATTCCCCTCTCAGATAACTTAAATAAATTAACAAGGGTAATCCGAGTTCGTTTATTTACTCAAATTGATGGATGGCTCAAACCCTTTCCGAGTCGAAGCCAAATCAATTTCCGCTGGGTAAACACTTCTTTCCATCTAATCTATTCTGTTGTTCTTGTGTTTCTCCGTTTGCTCAATTTTGGGTCAATTCAATTTGTAGTTTATTTATATGTTACATCTTGGACAGCGTTCTCCCCTTCTGGCTTTTTTTTTGGTCATCATCCCGTACTGAATTTGATCAAAAGGCAGCCTTTTTCCCTGTTGACTTTGACGAGCTATCGATGGCGGACAAATCACTTGTGTCCTTTCCCTACACCCGTCCTGATTTCCTATCCTTTTAGCAACTGAAACATGGTGTCTGGTGCTAATGTCGAACGAAGTCAACCGCCTTTGTTGACTGACAATCGCCGTCATCACTTTTAGTGCTAAGCAAATTTTGTAGTTAAGTAATTTGTGCACTTCAAAAACAAAGAGAACAAATCGAAATAGAAACTAAAATTAATTCAACATACCTCTCTCGAGACCCACAAATTCACAAAGATAAATAGTAGTCACAATAACACTAATTTCATAAAGTAATGATTTTTACCTGCAAAGAAAAGAATACAATTTGTTAGAATATATGTTGTAGTAGTTATGCAGAAATACTTTAGTAATTAAATTCTATGTTTGCTGACTAATAATCCGTTGGCAGCGAAAGTGTATTTGCTCGCCTGACCTTTGCACAAACGTAATTAGTTTGCTCACTGAGGTCCCCAGCCCCGAGAATCGCAGTCAAATCTTTGATTTCCCGACTCAATATTTCCCTTGGCCAGTGGGAATTCGCTGGGGGAGGAGGAGAGGAAGGAAGCGACAGAGGTGGAAGAACTGCAAGTATTGTCATACAATTTATGGTTCAGCTTTTATGTTTCACTGTTGCTTTACCATTGTAAAGGAAATGTCCACAAAATGTAGCTACAGTGATCTGTGCTAATTAACAAAACAAACTTATGTTGAAATAGAACCTATTGAAGTAATCGATAAGTTTCATGTCGAAGTTAATGAATATAAATATAATAAATTAATTATTAAATATATCATTCATCATTTTAATTTGCTGCATTTTTATTTATTATTGTTGACAGATTTTCCAAATATAGAGATACACATTTTTCGGAACTATCGATGCTGTAATCGATCACTGTTACTCTCCAATCAATTTATCGATGGACAACAACAAAAAGAATCTGCATACAAAACACACAAAAGGGAGCTTATTATTTGTAATTAATATAATTAATTTTCCAATTGTTACCCAATAAATAATCGATTACCTGCCAATGTATCGATAATTTCAAAAGGCATAGCAAGTGGTAGGTACTGTAAATCTTTTGTGTTTGGCATTGCTCGGCGAGGCAAGTCCGTCTGAGCGTGTGACCACTGTACCCACATGGACATTTGTCTGGGACTAAAAAGGCGCGCTTCGCTGCACTTGAAATGAAGTTGTCTGTGTGGTCGTGTCTGTTTCTGGCTGTGTGTGTGTGTGCGTCTGGCTGACGGTGTGTGCGTGTCCTTTGTGCAATATCTTCATGGCGCTCATGGCCTGGATTCACCATCTGTGTGTGTGTGTGGGTGGGTGGGTGGCTGTGTGGGTCTGTGCTTGTGCTTTGAGCTGTATTAAATATTTTTCTGCTCGCATTCAAAGCAATTGCGAACTGCTTTTCATTTGCAGTCACCGTACTGCGCACACACACTAGTACTGCTCCTGCTCCTGCTCCTGTGCTCCTGCTCGTGCCGTGGTGTCTGTGCGTCTGCAACTAATCTCATAAATCCCAAAGGTAAATACACACAAACAGGGAAAAACGTTTAAAAAGAATTGCTCAAAACTTTTCTTCTCGACATGTGTGTGTATCTGAGTGTGTCACATGGTTTTTCGCCTGGCTGTCACTCTATATATAAATAAATATTGTCTGGGTTTTTTCCCTCCTCTCCATATAATATATATATGTATATATATATATATATAGTATTCTTATACACAATTTCTTTACTTTCAGGCCCACGAGTGGGAATGCATTTTATTTCCATTTAATTTGCGGTCTGAAGCGAACTGCAACTAAATGTCCTGACTTCGGACATATCCTTGATCCAAAAACGAAGAGTATAGAGTGGAGGGGAGAGCGAAAAGAGGACGAGGTAGCATCTCGGGGGAATGCACGGAAGCTCACACAGAAATCCATATAAATGCTTAATATTAGATGCAAATATTCAGCCAGCACATTCTGCCGGGACTATTCAAATCGATTGAGTTTCTTTTACTTTTAAGCAAATAATCGAATAATTTTCGACTCCATAAACCGAAAGCCCTGCGGGCTTTAGCCAATATATATATGTATATATATATACATACCGAAATATATATGGAGGCTAGGAGTCATTTTCAGTGGTCCTAATTGTCTGGGGATTGCAGATGCTTAAATTATACAAAAAGCTGGCCAAAAGCTGGCTTAGCCCGGTCATCCGATGATTTATCATGTTTACCATGGTGTAGTATATGCAAGATGCGACTCTCAGCCGAATAATCGATTTCATTTAGGAAATACGAATTTATTGGGCCTTAAGCACACTCGAAATGTATCCATAAATTATCGAAGGCATTGCCATCCAAAAGTATGCTATACAATCGAATGAATCGAAATCGTGACACTTAACTGAAGACATGTATTATTTAAGATGAACTAACTAACTTAAATATAGTCTGTGATGTGTTATTTTATATAAAAAAAATCCCGAACGGAAGAGTAAAACCAAAATTAAAGCCAACCAACAAGTTATAGAGTGATTTAGGGCCTGGAATTTGATTATTTGCCTTTCCTTTCTTCCTAAGAAAAAACAGGAAATCAACAATCAGGTAAGTTTCCCTTTATTTTTCAATTTAATTTTATTTTTCTACTCCATTTGTTTTCCAACCCATTTTCGATGGAACGACATTGGGCTTTGGGCATCAACGCTTAGCGTTGGGCAATGTCAATACCTCCCAGAGAACCCCCTCTCCACATTCACCCCTTTGCAGCTCCTGAGACAGCTGGGTGTAAGTGTGTGTGTGCGACTTATTTGCTGAGCGACACACGAATTCGTTTCGGCGACAAACGCTTCGACTTTGACTGGCCCAAAGTTATTGAGATTCGGGCTGGTTTAGGGTTGGGCATGCATATAAATAGTGTACGAGACCTCAGTACCAATGCACTTCAATCGAATTATCGAAAGTGTGTGAAGGTATCGATAATAATCGTAAAAGAAAGGTATCTTCTTACATACAGCAAAGTAAATAATATTATACAGAATAAAAAGATAAAAGGTGATGTCAGTATGCATAGGTATCATGTTTGTCTGATTAAAGGAATATTTTTTTAAAAGGTAGTCGAAATATCGATATATTGGTGATCGTTCTGCATTTAAGAGTAAAAATAATATCGATAAAAGTGTGAAAGTTCCTTCAAATCGAAGTCCTTATCGAGACTCCCTCTCATTATTGCAGCTTCGATATTGGTCGCCCATCCCTAGTGGGATTTTGGGACTGGTGAGTGGCTCCCAAGGATGTTTGAGTGGTTAAGCTGCTTTGGGGCCCTCACATGTTACGAGAGCTGCTCGGTGTGCTGAAAAGTGGTCAAGAGCGTTGTCCATTCAACGTTCACTTTGTTGTCCCGCCCGCTTTATCTGCTTCTTACGCAGCTCCTTCGTGCTCATCCTGTCATGTTCTCCGTGTGTATTTTCATGCAATTTTTATGCGATACTAAATTTTGTGTGTCTGTGTCAGCGTCCGAGTGTGTGTATGTGTGTGTGTGTGTGTTGCGGAAAAGAGAATCTGCAATGTGCAGCGTCATTTGATGGTCGAATAGATTTTCCTTTCTTTTTCTTCGGGCCAAGGAAATGCGATATCGGGATTTAGTCCAAGTGCAAGCGATTCCAAATATTTTCAGTCCTGGCAGACTCAAGTATGGAAAAGATGCCAAAGAAGCTGAGCGAGTGCAGTTTTTTATTTATTGTGTTGTTGCTCTTGGTTTTTTACCTTAAAAATGACTCAGCAAATTGGGAAAAGTCAAGGCAGGTAAAGAAATTTTCTATTCATAAGGGAAAATCAAAAAGATATAGCTCCATTTAGATATTGGACTTAGTTTTTTGTCTATGGCAGAGGCTTGCTCATTTATTTCTTCCTGTTCCATGTTTTTGGAGTGCACAAAAAATATCCCTGATGGCCATAACGGGACTCACAGTGAGCTGCGAACTGTGAACTGCTTGGGGCTGCTCCTTTTGCTCCTTTTGGTCCTTTTGGTCCCTCGCCCCCGTTGACCCCGGGACACCAGAACTGTTCCCTTTTTTGTTGGCTCTGGTTTCTCCTTTGGCTTTGCCCTTTGTGCGGATTTCTATTTCGCTCTTTCTGTTCATTTTTTGTATATTATTTTCCACACATGTGAGGGTCCTGCGACGTCCTTCTGCCTCTCTCACTCACTCTCGCACACATCATAAATATGCTAGCCCAAAAGTACCGTTTTGTCACTCTGCTCCCATCCCTCTACCGCCACCCCCCCGCATAGAAATTACTTTTACTAGGGTGAAATGAGATTTTGTTGCTATTCCTTGTCCTATTTGTTATTGTTGTTGCAACACAGCGGCGATTATGCGACTCCAGAGCAATTTTTGGTAAGAGCGAAAAGAGCATTCCAATCTATGTTGGTATTCTTAGAATTTGTTTTAAGTTGTATTTATTTTTTATAAAACAGAACCTGTTGATATTTCAAGTCACGTTTCCCCATATATTTGGTTATTACTTAGCTGCAACTAAGCTGACAAGTTCAAAGACTTTCTTTAATAATTTCTTGTATAATTATCATTGATTCAAATAATTATTTGTATTATTACTCAAGAGTTTTCTTTTTACTTCCTTGGCTTCGTTTGTGTTGCATTTAATTTGACAATTTTCTTCATTTATTTTTGCATTTGCTTTTGCAATTTCCCATTTTCCCCGCACTCTTCTGGCGCATCGGCCAAATATTGCATATGCAGCACACGTTGCGTATGCGTGATGTCAGCAATGATTAATTAATGAAACAAACAAACAAACGAGTGCGTAAGCGAGACAAAAGAGAAATAAAGAGCGAGACAGCCATAGAGTATAATCATTAAGAGTAAAACAATTAATTGCTAACAAACACACAAAAAAAAGGGGAAATTAAGCACAAAAAATTGCAGCAAAATTTGATTTTAATTTCGTATTCACGCATCGCTTAGTTATTAATCCATTAAGTACAGTGAACATTACACTAGAGGACAGATTTGGATTTAGCCTCAGCAGCAACAAGTACGGTGTTAGGTACACATTGATTTCATTTTTTAGTTCAGTTTGAAACTAATTAGCTGAGCTCACGGAAAATTTAAGATTTTCCTACCCATTTTATCTTCGATGGCTGCCAGTGGCGAGGGGCGGGTGGCTTTAATGGCTGGCCACAAATTGAATAATTGCATGAGTTACATACAGCGGGGAAAAAACACCCAAAAGCTTGTTAAATTTCCCACGCTTCTTGGAAGAAAAACGGCGACAGAAGTTACAAAAAAAAAGGAGAAAAAATAAAGAAGAAAACTCCGGTGAGGAGGGGACTGCACACATTCAAACAAAATCATGATAATTGAATCAAATTGCATGTCAACAGTGGATTAGCGAGGCGAAAGAAAGAGTCGGAGAAGGGGGCGGAGAAAGAGACAGATGGAGGGAGAAAGAGAGAGAGGGAGATTGGAGGGAAAAATTATATAAAAATTGCATTGAAATGATTATTTGAGAAAGCAACAGAGAAATTGCCGCGGCTACCGCAACTTGTCCTTGTTCCCACGCAGACTCGCCTTTGTATATATAAATAAGACTTAAGTGTATCTTATTGGAGCAGGTCTGGGTAGTTACGCTTACAAAAAGGCAATAAAAATCTTATTTACCGATTCTTAATCGATAAAAATTGCAGTAATCGGAAAGCATCCGATAGCAATCAAAACTATGGTATTTATAAAAATATTAGTCTACTTACAATTAAATAAATATTGTATACAAGTGGTAAGGCAAAAACGCATTGAGGTTTCTATTCCTTATATTTTTTATATTACTATATACATTACAATAATATTATCGAAACTACTATCGTTGCAGGGCACCGGTATTTATATAAATATATAACTTTGTGTAAAATAACAGACTCGTTTCAGGCCGAAAACCGACAACAGACAAATGAAGAGGCGAAGACTGAAACTTGGGAAGAGAAGCCCCCAGAGAAATGGCCGGAGAAATGGGAAAGAGGCGGAGAAAGGAGGTGGCAACTTAATGGGCAAGAGTAACCCCTCTTGTGCTGGTTACTGTAGACATAAGGCTGAGAGAGTGGGTTAACCCATGTCCTGATGAGGTACACTTTTCGCTACCCCTTACCCATTCCTCCTCCTCCTCCCTGTTAAAAACAATGAACTGCAAATTGTGCGCAAATTACATAAAAAAATAAACAAAAAAAGAATATATATACAGAGAGAATGTGGGGGGCAACAAAAATAAAGAATAAATAAACAAGCAAACAAAAGGGCAACCAAGTAAATCCAAATAAAGAGCGCTGGGAGAGCAGGCCAGAATGAGTCAGCACCAGAGTAAGAGAGAGTGAGAGGGATTAAGTGCGCCGAAAGAAGTGAATTTCGAATAATGCGGTGCCACATGGCGTATGCTTCATATGCGGAGGCTGCCAAGGAATCAACAATCAACACACAAGGAAAAATGCAACGAAAATTATTTTCCAATGGCCAGAAGCTACAAGGAATAAAAAATATGGAATTCGTCAATTCATTTACAATTTCTGGAGTAAAATATAAAAATGGCTTTAACAAAGGCCTTACAAATCTGGTTCAAACTTTTATAACAATTATTTTAGACCTTAAAATACAAAATAATATAAGTCAATAAATAGTTAAATAGTTCAGGAACTCTAACAAAAACCTATTTTTCTTTAACTTTAGCTTTAATCTGTGATAACTTTTATCGTGCTGATAAATCGGCTTGGAGAAAGCTTATAGCACCCTTTAAAATTTAATCGATTTGAGTCTCAGCCACTCCACTTTGCACTAGTCACACAGCATCGCTTCTCGAGACATTAAGCAAATATTGAAACATAAATTTCAATTTGTGTTTTATTTCCTTTCCTGCTACCGAACTGCGATGTTTGTTTATTACTTGAGCATATCAATTTTGTCGGTGAAAGATTAAATAAACACAAGTGTGAGGGGAAAAGGGGATGGGGCTACAGAGCCCCTCCGCCCCAGAAAAAAAAAAGTGCATTGGCATATTAAGCGTCCCCGTCTGCAGGGCACAAACTCAACTCAGACTCAAACTCAAACTCAAACACAAACATAAACAGCAACAGCAACAGCAACAGCAACAGAGAACAGAAAACAGAAAACAGGCAAACGTGTGCACATTTTATTTTATTTTATTTTTATGATTTTCATGTCTGAAAGTTTTCTTTCAACGAGACTGTGCGACTGCAAACAACGGCAAGAGGCAAAAGTTTCAATTTCTGCAATTGTTAAATTTTTGCACGCACGAGAAATAAAGATGAACGAACACACCCATGCATCAGAGGGCGAACCGAACATCTCCTCTCCTCTACTCCTCCTCTCCGGCCCCAGCCCCTCCGGCACATGCAACAATAATGTGAATGACCAGGGACCAGGGACCAGAGACTGCCAGCTCCAAGAGCCTCACAGACTCGGCGACTCTTCAGAGTGAAGACCCGGGCTCCGGACCGATGGCTCCAAGAGTTGCCATCATTGCCACATTGACAATGCGACTCGAGGCGAAGTGTATGAGGTGCCAACTCGCTGAAAATGGCACAGTCCGGCACAGTGGGGCTGAGGTCAAGAAATCGAGCAAAAAAAAATACAGAATTCAAGAAATAACAAGGACAAGCATACAGAAATTTGATATAAAATAAAACGGACTCGATTCATGAAACGCTTTAAGAAATAATCAGGGGTTAGGTCTACTAGATATACTAAAATCTTATTATAATTAATATTTAAAACTTATTTAATTAATATAAACAGATAGATACACCTTTAAAGTTACCAAGCCTTGAGAGAAAATGTCTGCTTTCTGTAGTTAAATAATTTAACAAGCAAATAATTAGGGATTTTATATATATAGGGGTATATAATTTATATCATATACTCTCATCTTATTAAAATAAATATATTAAAAAAATAAAAGAAACAGAAGGAAGCTTTAAATCTTTAAAATGTTGCCAAACCTTGCGAGAAAGTATCTGCTTTCTGTACTTCAATAATTTAGCAAACAAATAATCAGGGGTTAGGTCTAAATCACTTTAATCTTTGATCTTATCTTATTGAAATAAATACATTAAAAAAAACAGAAAAGGAAGGAGGCTTTAACTCCTGTTTAACCTCCTGTCTGCTTTCCATAATTAAATAATTTAACACACAAAATGTCTATAAACATATATTTCGAAATCTAAAACTTAGAAGTTTTAAATCAAGAAGAGTCGTAATAAATACAGGTTTTCGACATATCTTAACCCAACAAGTAGACCTCGTACCACTGTAACCGGTGACTTGGTCATTATAATGTTTTTTTTTATTACAACCTGGCTCAATGGCAGCCAGTTGCATTGGCCATTGGCCATTGGGCATTGGGTATTGGCCACTGGTCGTTGGTCGCTGTACGTGCTAGAAATGAGACAAAGTCGTCGAGCTTGCTCCGGTTCAATTTGAGTTTGCTGGGCACGTCTAATTAAATCAGCATCACCTCATCGCCGTCTCTCTCTGAGGTCGATCGAACATTCGATCGATGCGATCATTCAAGTTGAAATTCAATTATTCCAATAAGCAGCAGCCAGTGTGCAATATTCTCAGTATCTGAATGTCCCAAAAACGATATTCAATTGAGGATAAATGCGAATACGTATGGGTATAGTACCTGATCGTATTTGTTTCGATCAAGGCCAGTGAAGAGTTCAGTTCAAGAGCTCCAAAAAATATTTAAATAATATAATGGTCTTCGAGTATTGAAGTTGGTAATTAGAAACATAAAGCAGACTTTTAAGTAAAAGCTTCTTCGTTGGTTTCTTTAAGTGTTTTTAGTAGTAATAGTACCTGATCGTAATTGTTTCGATTAAGGCCAGTGAAGAGTTCAGTTCAAGAGCTCCAAAAAATATTTATATAATATAATGGTCTTCAATACTCAGTTGGTAATTAGAAATATAAAGCAGACTTTTAAGTTAAAGCTTCTTCGTTGGTTTCTTTAAGTGTTTTTTGCTTCTGAAACCTTTAAACTTCAGCAAAAAAATATTTAAATAATATAATGGTCTTCAATACTCAGTTGATAATTAGAAACACAAAGCAGACTTTCTTCGATGGTTTCTTTAAGTGTTTTTTGCTTCTGAAACCTTTAAACTTCAGCATTTTTATTGTTTATAATAAGAGGTAGACTCTAATCTAAATGAAATCAATCAATCTTCATAGCTTTCAATTAGTATGTTTAATAATGTTAATTTGAGGCAAATGGCACCTTTGCAAATCACTCAAATCAAAAGGTAATTGACTTTTTCTCAATTTTCCTGGTGGCAGTTCCCCACTCCCCTCCCCTCCCCAGTAACCATTTTCCGTGACACAGTTTCTCCTGAATTCATTATCAGTTTCCAACTGGTTTTGTGACTCCATCTCTTGCATTTTCCCCCTTTCTTTCTGCGTATCAATTATGAGTCTTTGACTTGGCTTAGCAATAGCAATAAAAAATAAGAAAAATCAAATAAAAATAGAGAGAAAAGGCAACACAATTTCCGCTGTTTGGCGGTGGAAAAACCCGTTTTTCTCGACTTTGACTGTGACTCCTTGGGCTGGTTTTTCTTTTAAGGCGATTCGGTTATTAAGTTGGCGGACGGACGGCCCCTTCCTGTCTTAATTTGCATAACCAGCCATTGGGGCATCTATTTAGTTAACCTCCTGTTGGAAGAAATGGACAAATCAATTTGCTTGACATCCACACACACCGCACACACACACACCGCACACACACACGCTGCACACTCATCGCACACACTCAAATGAAATCGAATTGAGTGTTGATTTATTGGCCATGATCTGATTTTGAACAAACAAGAAAACCCATTTAGCGACATGTCCAGGAATAAATAAACCAAGCACACTCACACACACTCTGACACACACACTCACACTCACCCGCACTCTCGCTGAAAACCCCGAGCGAGTGAGACGGCCATAGTGAGAGAGAGAGAGAGTGCGAACTATGTCAAATGGCGTACATAAATCTAATTGAATTAGCGTACGAAAATCAAATCAGAAAGCGGGGAACCGAGGCGGCGGCAAGGGGAGAGGGAGGGAGAGCCCGAAAAAAAAAATTGACACTCAAAATCGAAAGATGTCGGATGCCAGAGCGAGACAGGGATAGTGTGAAAAGTGTGAAAAGTTGAATGAACTCTCCACGGCACTCCGATCGTTGACTCCTCTTGCAAGACATAAAAAATAAATAAATAAACAATAATAATAGCACAAACATTTCTTATATGCACATCCATATGCAATATTGGTCAACCCCGAAAAGACGTTGATAAATTCGATTTGAGGGGAACCAGCAGCTCATGGGACAGAGATGAATGATTTTCAGAGGGAAAATGCGAGAAATGGGTCACCCCATGTCTGCCAGCTTGTTTACCAGCTTGTTAAGCTATTTTTCTTGCAAATATAACAACAAACGAGTGAAATAATGTATTACAATAATAATATTGCTTTAATTCCTGCTTTACATATATTAAACAAAGTATTTTAAGTAGATTTTCAGCTTTAAACTTAAACAATCAAGCCAGACTTTGGTTTTCCGTGGAAGAAATAATGAAATAATGCATTACAATAATAATAATGCCTTAATTCCTTCTTTAAATATATTAAACAAAGTATTTTAAGTAGATTTTGAGCTTTAAACTTAAACAATTTGTCTTCCCGCTGAAGGCAACTCAATTTAAGCCCAATTAAATTGTTTAATTGTTCATAAAACATTTGACTGCACAAACAGTGGGCCACATAGCTCACTCGGGCGTGTAAAAACGCACTCCTTCGCCCCGCAGCTCGTTCTTTCTCCGCCGAATTATTTACCAATTTACCAGATGGAACTTGAAATTTGAACAGAAAAACCAAAAACCAAGACCACCCCCCACTTCTCCCCCCGCTAAATGTCACATTAACACTGCTTAGCAAGGCAGGCGAGTCGAACACGTGTCTGACAAGAGGAGCTTCTTCAACTATCCATCAAAACCCCCTAAAAAACCCCCGAAAAACCCCCGGAAAGCACCCGAAACACCCGAAAAAGCACCAAACCTTCTCGCTCACATCAGTCACGCCTAGCTCTGTCTCTTTCCACGGCCCCGCTCTCTCTCTCTCTCGCACTCTCTGCCTAGACAAATGCTAATAGCATGGCAAATTTAATTTTCACACTCACTTTGTGTGCGTGTGTGCGGTGCGAGTGTGAGTGCGAGTGTGAGTGCGAGTGTGGGTTGCAAATGATTTGGGCCGCTGCCGCTTCTTCGGCTCTTTTGGCAGCGGCTTTAATTGAATTCGCCGAGTTTTTGTTTTCCTCTTTTATTAGTTACAATTTTTGCGCTCAATTATGCGAGCTATAATTCCATTTTTGAAGCCACAGGCAAAGGTCCCTAAATTAAATTTTAAGAGTATCAGGTACTCTAGGATTAATTATTTAAATAATAGAATATATAAGCGGCAAAAGGGTTACATTGTCATGTATATATATATAGTATATATAAATATATTTAAGGAAAAAAAAGTAAAACAACTTTGTGTTGCAGCTCTAATATCTAAAAAACTACTAACAACTTTTTGTTACACAGTTTTCTCTTTTAATTAAGATCGGCTTTAAACTTTTAGAAAATGTATATATTATAAATATATATATATATATATTATAAATAAATAAAATCTTAAAAGTTAAGTTAAGTTCTCTTACCAAAAATAGTATTGTTTCTTATAAAATAAATAATTTCTTATAAATTAAAAATTCCATGATAAATTAATATTTTTCCCCTTACCCTTTATCCAAAAAAATAATACAAAATCTTCACAAGAAAACGTATAATTTTTTTTAAAATATACATTTCATATACTTTCTTCCTTGCAGAATTTTCCTCCTAAACTAAATTAATCAATTTAATTATCCTGCGTTCGACTTAGGGAATTTGGCCTGTATCTCTGTATACCTTGGCTTTATGTTTTCTGGACTTTGTTGTTGTTTCTATTGGTTGTAGTTCGTATCTCACGGATTCTGTTTTTGTTTGGCGCGAATTTTTGCGTTTGCTGTAAGCGCCATTTAAGCCGACGGCAGCTGTCAGCCGCCCTCGCCCCCCCACCCCCCGCAGCCGCTTTCTATCGGACCCACTCTGCCGGCCATCTCTGCTATTGGGGCTAGTGTGTGTGTTCAGTTTTATCTATTCCCGTATGCATGCGAGGGGGCGGCGGGCAGCGTGTGTGCAGCGGCGCTTTTAATCGCTGGACGGGAACAGAAACAAAAACAAAAGTAAAAAAAAGGAGAGGAAAAATAGGAGTAGAGACAGCGAACTAACATTGCATATTGTCCAATACACAACCCCTTTATGACCCCCAAAGCCCGCCTGCCGCGCTCTTGAAACTATATTTTTTTTCTCCTTGAAGTCCGGCTTTAATAAAGTTCACTCTACGTGCACTCACGTTGTTGGGATTTGGCTAAGATTTTAATGGAATTTTTGGCTCCTATGCAAGGGGAATATTCCGAGAAAAAATATACGGGGGGAGCCAAGCGAATTCAGTTAGTACTTTTCCCACAAATGGACTGTAGTTCAGTAAGTGAGTCAGTATATTACGTATACGCCTAGATAAACAGTCACATCAATCAAAAATGTGCATCATTGGCATCATTACTCATTACATTCATCGTAACACTGAAATGCTTTTTGTATAAACTTTACAAATAGTTCCCTAGTAGCTCTACTAAGCTGGAGTGCATGCCACAGCTGCCACAAATTGCGTATACGACCAGTTAAACAGTCCACGCTCAAAAGTGTCAGTGATATTGGTTGAATGTGGCATTCAACAAGCACATGACATGAGCTTCCAAAACACATTTGCCGCCAGTGTAACTTGTATTGGTCAGTTAGGGCAATATATAGTTAAAGAATTTTTAACACCAACATATTCAATTTACAATTTCAAATGGATCAAATTTTGTCATGCCATGTTTCTGTCTTGTTAAGCTCTTTCTATTCATTTATACTGGTTTTTGTATTTATTTTTATTCTGTGCATCTAGGTATCTATGTCTTGTTAAGCTGTTGGTGAAATGTTGGTGAATTGTTGTTGAATTGTCGATTAAAATGTGCCTTGTTTTGTTGCTGTTTTCAAGCAGGTTAAGTTAATATATTACTCGTTTTTCTTTTGCTGTTTTTTTTAGCTCTGTTTGTTCAATTTATTTTTAGATACATCCTGATATATTGTTGTTGAATTATCCAGGAGGCCTTTAGTTAAAGTCATATTATTATTAGGCTGCTTAGACTCCATTAAATCTATCTCAAAATGATTGCTTTGCTTGGTCTCCTTAAATGTTTTGTTTACTTTTTCAGCTTACTACTGGCCATTGAATTTGGCATTGTAGAATGTTTGTGTGAGTGTCCTGATTTGTTGTTGTTGAACTAGTTTTTTCTCTTATTCGGGTTGTCTTCTTTATTGTTGTTGATGAACCTGACATGCGAGCCACAGGCACGAATACAAATGTTTAAATTGTTGTATTTATTTTTTTGGCTGTTGTTTTTACCCCTGCTGCAGGCTTTAATGCACAAAACCAAAGTCATAAAATATCAGAGGAGAAAAACCGGGATAGAGGGATAGAGGGAGAGTGAAAGAGTGCGAGAGTCCCCTCTTTCCCCGCTTTCCCGGGCCTCTCCTTCCCACTCCCGCTGTTTAGTAGTGTGTGAAAAATGCGCGCCACAACCAAACAAATTAACAACAACACTTGGCAAGCGAAGAAGAAGGAGAAGTTGGGACGCAACAAAATAAAATCCACACCACTACACACACAGACACACACACACACACAACCAACACACATATACCTACATATACATGGGCGAAAAAAAATGGTTAGAAATTGGAACAATGACCGCCAAGTGCTGCCAACTCGCTGCCTCTCTTTCCCTCCCGTTTTGTTTGCTTCATTCACACATTTTTGTAATTTTTTTTTTTTCGTATTTACGTTTATTTGCTCGTTTTAGTCTGCCGCCTTCTCTTGTTTTGTTGTTATTTTTTCTATATATTTAAAAACTTTAATTTCACGCTTTGCCCCGCCGGGATTTTTTCTTTGCCATGAAATAATTGTAAATATTTGCGGGGTTTTTACCAGGTGCCTATAAGATATGGGGTTTTCTTTAATAAAAAGTGTCATCTATACAAATTAGTTCCCCCATTGTAGCCATTCACTTTCAAACTTGATCGGATTATTATATTATTTTTAATTAAACAAATAAGAGTAGGTAGGGTATAAAAAAAGAACATAAATATTTGTGAATTACACTGATTGAAATGAAACGAGAGTGGGGTAATTAAAATTGTGGCTTTATTTTAATAAACATATTGACGCCGATTTGATTAAATTACAAGCTCCGGACTGCACAATTAAATTATCAAAGATAATTCCAAATTGAGTAATGAGTGGGAAATAAATTTGGCGATTATTGACATTTATTAATAACCGCATATAAAAAGCGTGGTTATCGGGCAATTATAAAGCCTTTACATGTGAGCCATAATTTCCAATTTATTTATTTGGCTTGAAAGGACATGGATCTAATTAAAAAACCAATGCCTATTTGCCATTAATTATTTAGGGTTACAACAAAAGCCTTGTACTGTACTTTACATCAATGTTTTGTTAGATAAACTTGCCAAGTCTTTGGGTGGCTTGAAGCCATTTCTATTTGGATGCTAATTTGATTGATTTAACACAGAAATCAGCAACTTTAGCGGATTGGCTTTGTTTGTGGATTTGTTTATAGTGTGTTTATTGCGACTCCTCGGTTTATGTTGCACTATCTCTGTCTGCGAACGCAATTGGAATTTGTTGAATCACCCGCCGGCTGTGTGTTCGCTCAATTTGAGCATATTTATATATAATTTGATTTGCCATTTAAATGCAAAATGATTTATTAAGTGTGTGTGTGTGGGTATGCTTGTTTTTTTGCTATAATTTCAGGCAGTGCTTCCCCTGCCGCCTGCTGATTATTATTGTAGTTTAATTAAAATGCTTATTGTTTTCATTTGTTCCATGTTTTCACTAAAATTGCCGCACATTATATATTATTAAGAAATAAAAAGTGAAGACAGAGGGGGGGAAATTAATGCAGCAATCATGTATAATTTTTATCGGTAGCCAAATCACTACCGACTTATGTAAGTGAGGGCTTCTTAATACCCTTTCTTGGATATTATTTATTAAATTAAAAAATATATCTTAAATTTTCTTTTGACTTCTGAAACTCACTCCATATTGTTTTCCTTGGCATTATTTAAATGAATTGAGGCTGAGGTTTTACTCAGTTTTAATACCGGAAACATCTTTAAATCTTTTCCCTTAAATTGTAATTATTAGTATGTGTTTTTCAAGGTGTATTTTAGAGCATTAAATACAGATGAACTCGGCAGTGTCGCCGTTGGAAATTGGTTTTTGCATGCAGTTGTGCACACGCTTGTAAATGCAGCCAGTTGCATATCGTTCCCTCAACTTGATATACTATATAGGCGACCCTCCATATGTATTATTAACTGAAACTGAAACTGAAACTGAAACTGGACCCCTGCGAAACCCCTTCGCTTCGTATCGCTGAACATTTTGGATTTTGCGGTTGCCCGAGTTGATTGTTCGTTAATTGGTTTCAATGCCTTGCAACCGCACTCGGCCCTCGGCCTCCGTTGCCAGCGTTTCGATTTGGCTTTGGTTTTGTTTCGGCCACATCCTGCCACATCCTACCAGGCAGCCCAGCCAGCCGGCTAGAGAGTACACCAGAGTCCACCCCCCAGCAGCCCAGTTCCCTCTGCGAATTTATCGCACTCGAACCGCACTCCAAATGGAGCAGAAACTGCCGGCGCCGCAGGTCAGTGTGCTGGAGAGTTCTTCTCAACTTTTGGCGCTTTTGTAATTGGATTAGTTGGCATTCTTCAAAATTGTGCAGCCTACAATATAGTCTTGTATGCCTTGTTTCAAATTCAAGTACTCCCTTTCTCCCCAACGAAGGGTGGAAATTTTCAAGATATTAATAAAAAAGTAATATGAGAAAATTATTTATAAAATGGTATAACGAAAAACAAAATTAAACCCTACCAAAGTCACTTTAAAAAGTTATTTTTTAAGTACTTAAAGTATTTAATAACTTGCTTAAGCTTTCCCATTTAAATATATATTCAATTCAGGTATTTCCCAAAATAATTTACTTAAGCTTTCCCACTTAAATATACATTCAATTTAGGTATTTCCCAAATTTTCTTTATATTTATTTGTCTTAAAGAAAAATACTTTAAAATGTGATTATTTAAATACTTAAGGTACTTCATAATTTGCTTAAGCTTTCCTATTTAAATATATATCTAAATTAGGCATTTCCCAAATTTTCTTTATATTTATTTGTCTTATAGAAAAGGCGGAGCATATTTTCAAAATTGCAAGGAAATTAATATAAAAGTAATAGAGAAAATCATTTATAAAATAATATAACAAATAATAAAATAAAACCTTACCAAAGCTACTTTAAAATATTATTTTTTAAGTACTTAAAGTATTTAATAATTTACTTAAGCTTTCCTACTTAAATATATATCTAAATTAGGTATTTCCCAGATTTTCTTTATATTTATTTGTCTTCTATAAAAAGTGGAGAATAATTTCGTAATTGCAAAGAAATTAATATAAAAGTAATGTGAGAAAATTATTTATAAAATAGTATAAACGAATAATAAAATAAAACCTTACCAAAGGCACATTAAAATGTTAATTTTTAAATACTTAAAACATTTAATAATTTGTTTGAGCTTTCCCATTTAAATATATATTAAATTTATGTGTTACCCAAATTTTCTTTATATTTATATAAAGATATGGGCATCATTTCGAAATTTTCAAGAAATTAATATAAAAATAAAGTGGGATATCAGTTATAAATTAACAAAATGAAGCCTTACCAAAGCCAGATTAAAATGTTATTTTTTAAATACTTAAAGTACTTAATAATTTGCTTGAGCTTTCCCATTTAAATATATATTAAAATTAGCTATTCCCTAGATTTTCTTTATATTTATTTGTCTTATAGAAAGGAAAGGGGCATCATTTCGAAATGGCAAAGACCACAACGGCATCTCTGGGTCTTACCACCACTCATTTTAATCTTGGCATCGCTCGGCACTTCTGCTTATTCCTCTTGTCTCCTGCAGGATAATTGTATCTCCTTCTGCCTTTTTGGTCAACCGACGATAACGATAATAACTCGAGCATTTGCGCATAATTTGTTCGGCGCTCTTTGAACGCTAACCGAAGTTTTCTAAGCCTTTCGAGTGGCAACAGAGGGGGTTGTGGTGACGAAGAGAGAGAGATTTGCAGATATAATGGCCAGGGTTTTATTGCCATTATTGTTGCCTTATTATTGCTGCTTGGCAAAGCCGTTGACTTTGTCCAATTGAGCTCGATGAATTTGTTAATTATGTTGATTATTGGCATTTAATATTAAAAATAATCTGCAGTATTTGCTATTGCTGTTAATTTTATAATTATTATTGCGTTTCTTTGGCCTTTGAGTGAGCCAAATATTTGTGCGTAAGCCAATAACAACAATAAGGAAAAACAACAATGTTGGCCAACATGAAATTGCAATTAAAAGCCGAAGCCCGACGGGCATTTTCTGCATGAAATAGTCCAGCACACTGCTTTAATTGCAAAAAGATTTTGGCTTTCAATAAAAATCATATCCTTCGGTTAATAATATATGCTGGAGCAAAAATCCCTTTACGCTTTTACTAATTAAATATAAATGGTATTTAAATTATTTTCTGTTCGCACCCTTTTAGGGTGATTTTTGCTCCACAGTCCAATTGCAAATTTTTAAAGAGCTTAACGTTTATGAAACAATTAGGAATTCATGTAAATAATTACATTCTCTGTTCAGGGCTGTGCTCACTGATTTAAGTGCGGAAATGGCGAATCATTAATAATTTAGGGAATTTATATAGAATATTGAATATTGAACATTCAACATGTGCAACAATAAGTTATGTTACCAACTAAAGCAACTTAGATTTATGTTCGGAATTTATGTCAATTTTTTCTGTACTCTGATGTAATAGTAAAGGCATTAAATATAAAACTACATGAATATTTGTACCAGGGAATTCAAAGGAAAATGTATGGACCCCATAAAAGTATTTATTCCTTCAGGCACTAAGTTCCTTATATTTTTATTTTATATAGTATATAGCTTCAGCTCCTTGTAAAAAAGTCCTTGTGCTTAGTTCATCAACTATAACTCTTCGAGTGTTTGGAAAAGTTTTAAAGGTCTTAATGGAATTACTGCCGGCAAAAGCTTATTCCGTTCGGTGTCTTTCTATATTTTTTATAACTTTTATTACTCTTTTGGGTTTTGGGATTTTTTGCCACCCCGAAAACTTGCAATTTCCGAAGCCGAGCAAATAGAAAACCGTAAAGTCAATTGAAGAACAGTCGCCCCAGGGCGCTGCATGCTCGGCACTCGCCTTGGGTCATTGATACGTAAACGAAAAGCATGGGAAAATTGACAAATAGGCGACACTCAAATATTTGCACACACACACTCATACACACACACAAAACCCACACAAGTGCACACATAAATTCTGCGGTTCATTGTCTTTGGGGAGAGCAAGATAGAGCGATAGGCGAAGACAGTGAACTTAATTCAACGCTCAACTCTCTTTATCTTATTTAAATTGCTTTATTTACTTTGTTCCCGCAAAAGAAACAGAAAGGCAGAAAAAGAAGCCAAAATAAATTTGCATATTTATTTAATTTTGCACAAGGCAGCCGGTAAAGAGCCGTAAAAACATTGCCACACTTTAATGCATGCAATTAAGTGAAGTAATACATTATTTTCGAGAACAATAAGCCCGGCGAATTCAGCGCGACCATAAAAGAGTACAAAATTCTATATAAACTGTATGTTTTATGGCCGCGAAAAAGTTTAGTTATGGCAAATTAATTCGCTTCCAAATGGTTAAGTAGTTCACATGGCTAAATCGACACGAGTCCCGAGTGATAAATGAACTCGACATGCCAGCGAATTAAGCCCGAGAGAGAGAGAAATTTTTAATGCCATCGGAATTCGAATTAATAGATCGTCGCAGGTCATTAGTTATTATGTTTTTTTTTTGCAAGAAATGCAGCACCAGCTAATATTGAGTCAATTAGTGTGATTGATTTTCTTGGGAATGAAGTCATTTAATGAAAGCTTGAGAGCTCATTAAATATTCTGGAATGACTTGGACTTTATGGCTTTTACAAAATTTACGTTTATTATGTTGTGATTTTATAGTAAAAATAAAGATTTAAATGACATTTTCGTGTATTAAGAATATGTATTGAAAAGAAATAAAAAAGTCTGCCATTATTTGAGAATATTGTTTAAAATTTAGCTGAATATTAAAGGTAATATTAGGAGTACCTAAAAAGCCAATCTACACATCATAAAAGTGCCTTTTAATGCAACTTATCTTCTTAAAAATACATAAGTCTGCTTATTCTTATTTATTTACTTGCTATATATATTATTAAAATGTTTTATATTGTTCATCTGCAATTAGTATTATTATCAATACATTTTTACAAGTTTGGCTATTAATTAGAGACAATTACTATTACAGTAAAGTAAAGACTCAAGTGAATGCTTTAATTTACATATAGTCCCAATGGAAGTCCTCTTTATTTGGGTGATTTAAAAACAATTTAAATAGTAAGAGTGCTGTCCCATTTTCCTATTCCAGTTTCCATAATTGTCCTGCCTCCTGCCTCCTGTCTCCTTGGAGCCAACTTTCGATTGTTGCTCAATCAAACTTCCATTAGGAAAGCCAGACTAGAAAAGTTTCAGATATCTCCGAAGCCTCGACTCTCCATTTTATATTTTTTTTTTTGCAGTCTGGCATTGGGGACATCTTTGATTTTAATTGCATTTCCATTTTGCCCCCGATTCAATCGCCACTGACATTCAACTTGGATATACTCGATGCCCGATATAGTCGGCATTGGTACTCGATGCGAGGCTCGTAATTCAATTGTCAAAGTTCAGGACCCAGACCCCTGGAACGAGACGGGAAAGGGAAGGGGTACCGGGTGGGGGGACCGGGGAGTTTTGTCCAAAATGTTGATTCAATTATTCAAGGTGACGACGCATCTCAAATAATTGAATTTCGCTTTAATCGTCTCGTGTCCCTCCTTTATGTTCTTGTATTTTTTTTTTTTGCCATTTTGCCTTTTTGCAATTTGATTACGTCAGCCTCCGTTGTCCGGCCGGGCACGCCCCCTTCCGCCCGCCGCCGCCCCCTTGTCCGCAACATTGTCAACATTGATTGACACACAGCCCACTGACAATTGACCATCAACAATAAATTGTTGCATGCAAATTGTTGTCAAATCAACAAAATCGGAAAGGCACAAAAAAAAAAGAATAAAATCATAATAAATGTCAGTGTAAAGATAGTGGTACAAAAAAAATTAAATGAAAATTGCAAAACAAGAAAACTAAGTGGAAGTCCACACAGTTGGCAAGTAATAACAATTTAAATATAACCAATGATGTGCTGTAATAGGTTCAGTAAGAATAAAAAAATATACATACAATAAGGAATAAAGTGATGTGAAATTAACATGGAAATTGATTCGGTCACGATATGTGGAGTATATACACTTTTTATTTCTGGTTGTGGTTCAGAAACTTACAAATTTGCCTTGTTTATTGTTTAAAAAGAAGAATTTATTTCATTAATTCAGCTAAGCATCGTTCAAAGCTATAACCATCTAACTAAGGAATTTTTAAAGATAACTAACTTGAGGAACATATTTTTGGTATTTAGTGGTTGCCAAATTAAATTTAAATTTAAATTTATTTTAATTAAATCCTGCTCTATGAACCCTCCATGTTTGAACTGCATTTTCATTTCTTTTTTCGCTTTGTTGGCCGCTAGTTAAGTGTAGCAATTTGTGAATTAATAAACTTTGATTAGAATGTTTGTGGACAAATACCCAAACAAAGGCCAAAACAAACGCACCAGAAGAGCGTTGGCCAGGGGG